>PVIC010005677.1:0-56871 GCA_004025085.1 Thryonomys swinderianus | reverse complement strand
TTTTTTTTTTTTTTTTTTTTTGAGACAGGGTCTTGCTTTGTAGTTCAGGCTGGCCCTGAGCTCACTATGTAGCCCAGGCAAGCCTCAAACTCAGCAATCCTCCTGCTTCTGCCTCCCGAGTGCTGGGATTACAGGCACCACGCCCGGCACTGTGGTATGTGGTATTGACTGTTGGTGGGCGTGAGTCACCACGCCCAGCATTGTATGTGGTTACCAGGATTGAACTCAGGACTTTGCGCTTGCGAGGCAGGCGCCGGAACCACTGAGCTAAATCTCTGGCCCAGACACTGCATTTCTAATCTTTGCAATATTTACAAATAAAACATTTAGCAAGCAAAGCTTGTATGTGCATAAGGGTCTACTGGAGCGAGGAAAGAAAAACTTACTGCTAGGATAAGTTTTCCAAGTTTAAGGCTGAGCACGTCTGAACCAACATCAACTAGTTTGCAGAGGGTCTTTAGGAGAATACTTCTTCTTTTAAATTTATTTCCAAGCATGTTTCCTTCCTCTAAAGCATGCTGAAGTTCTGTGCAAGCGGCACAAACCATCTCAATGTCTTCTGTCAGAGAAAAGAGAGTAGAGCAACATTTACTGATTCAGTCTTAAACAATGTCAAATATAGACTGTGTCAGCGAAAATGCTACAGTTATTTCCGTAGATATCTTCCAATCCTGAACTCCTTTTTTTCTGACATTGGTCTTTCTTTAGGTATTGTTTTGTTTTTTTTTTTGCCAGGGAATTTTACTATGCAGTTTAGACTTGCTCTGCACTCATTATACACTCTGAGTTCAAACTCACAGTGATCTTTCTGCCTCGGCCTCCCGAGTGCTGGGATTATAGGCGTGCACCACCATGCCTGGCTTTACCTTCTTATATCCCTTACATCTGCTGATTTTTCTCTATCTCTGATCCATCTCCTCTCACGTTGACTTATTTATTAATCTGCCCATTCATTTATCTAGAACACACAGTCTTTTCAATTCATTCTGTATTAAAGAAACTGGCACCTATTTCACTTGGTTTCCTTTATTCCAAATGCCCCCCTGACTAGACTTGCACACTGCCTGTGTCCCCGCCTTCAACACTTTTTGACACAGTTCCACAGATCTAGAATGTTCTTATCCTCTTCTTAGTGACTTTGGTTCTTCAAATCTATGTTCTTGGGTCTCAAGGAAATTGCACTATTTCACACTCAACGAACGTTACCTTATACTCTTGCTTATCTTTATGTTCATGTGTGTGGGTGAGATCGTGTCCTCAGTGCCTTCAATAGATCTCATGCTAGTGAGCAGGTCACCTTGCCTTACATAGCTCTGGATCAGCAGTACTCGGTGTGGTGAGAATACTGTTACATGATCTGTAACAGAACTGTACACATATTCATTTTCTAATATAGCTGTTGAAAACAGTATCAATATTTTCCTGTGATAATGACTATGATCTGATAAAAGAAGGCTTTCATGGGACAAAAGCTCAAAACGTCACCAAATCCACTATTATCAGAAAAGAGGAAAATGAAAAGAATATTTTAGTTAGGAAACAGAGACAGAGGACATTGTGCTGTACAATTATGACTCTGAGGAAAGTCAGCTTTGAAAGCTAGAGCACTAGTGAGAAGCATACAGGAGCAAAAGCAGCACATGAAAGAGAACAGCAGAGGAAAGGAAAGAATCCAAGGTGTAAAGTACTCCATTAAAAATATTATCTCTGATAGATTCAATCACAAAATGTAAAAGTAGGAAATCAACCTTAAATAAATACCATAATGTGCTCTTAGAAGCCCACATAGAGGAAGTGTGTGCCTGGAGAAGGAAATGACTCAGGCCATTTTTAGCTCTTTTCAACAATAACATCTAAGAAAAAATTTTAAACCTCAATAGCTAAGTAAACTTCATTGCCTTTTGGTTATGCGCTGAAATAAATGAATTGATGGGAAATGACTTAGACTGACTTTAAATAAAGGAAAAACATCTGAACTCTATTGTATAAAACACTTTGTTGTGTTGTTTTATTCTTCTGTGATGACTATTTCTTCACAAGCCCCAAGTCCAGGCAGGGGCCATTCATGGGCTGTGCTGGCCCAAGGTCCTTTTCTAATATCTCTCCCTTTATACACCCTTTGGCTTGTTTGGTTTTACTCTAGAGTAGCTGTTCTGGCTTAAAAAAAAAAATTAAGAAGCAAGAATCATGGATGAAAGTTTAAACTATTTATCAAATAATCCTCTATGCCAATTAGTTATAATTATTATACACAATAACTTTCCCTCTTAAGATACTTAGTTGTTAAAAAGAGAAAATAACAACTTTGTAGAAGATAATCCTAGCAGACACCATCTGGGCCAAGCGCAGGACGTCCCAGCATGGACCTCCTGATGCGGGCACCGAGAAGCATCTTCCCACGCAGTGTGTGGGCCCAGGTTCCCAGCCAGACAAGCCTTGAGTGTGCACTCCACACAGTAAACGGCCTGTGTTTCGCAAGTATGTCAAGTTCATGAAAGAGATGGATGGATAACTGTGGTCTAGGATTTTCTTTTTCTACAGAGAAAATTACTGGGACAATTCATTCTTGTTCCATAATTTCTATCTATGTAAGAGGTGCCTTTGTTTACAAGAACACAGCAAGTACTTAGGAATATGATCACATTGGTTCTCAAAAAGTTCTGAGGAAATAAAAATTGTGTGTGTGGGGTGTGTGTGTGTGAAAGAGAGAGAGAGAGAGAGAGGAAAGGAGAAAATGATAAAGCAAATGTGATAAAATATTAATTTGGGGAAATCAGGGTAAAAATTACACAGGACTTTTAACTACACTCACAACTTTTCTATAAACCTGATATTATGTCAAAAGAAGTTAAAAAGTGCTGAAAGGGTTCAAGAAATCCAGCCTCTGGGCAGGAGATTTAGCTCAGTGGTTCTGGCGCCTACCTTGCAAGTGCAAGGTCCTGACTTCAAACCCTGGTGACCACATACAATGCTGGGTGTGGTGACACGCCCACCAGCAATCAATACCACATACCACAGTGCCGGGTGTGGTGGCTCACGTTTGTAATCCCAGCACTCGTGAGGCAGAGGTAGGAGGATTGCTGAGTTTGAGGCTTGCCTGGGCACCATAGTGAGCTCAGGGCCAGCCTGAACTACAAAGTGAGACCCTGTCTCAAAAAAAAAGAAATCCAGCTTCATCACCCATTGCTACTCCCAAAAGTTGTCCAAGATAAACAACGCTGTGTTTCAGGGCAGAATGGCCCTTCGAAGGAGACACAGCCAAACTCTGAACTGCCAACCCCAGGCTCCTTGGGTCTTCGGTTTGCTCTGAGGGCCTGTGTCCTGGGCAGAGCCCTCAGCACCCTCTTAACTCCTTGTGGCTGAGAATCTCCACCAAGACAGACCTCAGTGATCTCCCTTCCCCACGGAAGTATTTTGTTTTTTACCCCCTCCCTGTCTCACTGCTATGGTGTACACCCCTCCCCCCAAAACAGGGTCCACAGTACACCTGCCATGCTAATAGGAGGTGAAAATTAATGGTTGGAGAGAAACGTCATCACACTCATACTTTTAGGGTTTGGAGGAGATCTGGTCTACCCCTTACCTGACAGGCACTACTGAGCAGAGTAGATGATTCTAAACACCACATCGCAAGTGAGCAGCAGCACCAAGACCAAACGCTCTATCCAGGGCTCCCACACTAGCAGCAGCACAGCCTGGCATCCACAGTGGGCCGAGGAGGGGAGAGATGAAAGCGTGGGGGAGGCTGGTGATGCCCTGTCTGCTTCTGGGGGCCTCATGTACCCTACTTCTCCTAGAGCATCTTCCCCTGGCTGCCACGTGATTTGTGCATCCATGGAGCATTCATCCAACAGTTTCTACCCAGGAGCCACAGTGCACTGGGTGCCAGGCAACAGGCTTGGTACTGGGGCTATGACCACAGCTCTAGGGGAGTCTGGTTCACCTTCAGAAATGGAATCTTCCAGGAGGTCTGAAGGGGGAGGAAGTGGGAAGACATCTTTGCCCGGCTTCTCCTAGCCTTGAAAGGACCCATGAAGCACTGTGGACCTTCCCACCGCAGTGCCAGGGCTAGGCACAGGCCACATCCTGTGCTGAGAGTGGGGCCCCGACAGATGAACTCAACCTGGGAAAGTAGGACAGTGACACAGCTGGGTCAGGAAAAGCACGGGCACAGCTGTGCAGGATGCCGTCCAGAGGACTCGTTCTGTTTCAGAGGCCTAAGATCTTTTTTAATCCTATATGAGCAGTCTCTCATTTCCTTGAGGAGAGGAAGTGATCATTAATTTATATTACAGTGGATTTGTAGAACTCAGCTTTTTGGTGCCTTATAATTTCACTCACTAAAATTTCAATTTACATGGAAGTTTAGTACATTACTTGGTAAATAAATAGATGACTTCATTTATTTTGGAATGTGTTCACAAAAGTAATAGTCAAAGTATACTAAAAATATCAGGGCAATAGGGGATGTATAAATAACCACAGATATTTTCGATTTAAAACAAGAATTGTTTTTTTTTTTACCCTTTTCTAATTCATGCAAAATTGGTATGATCCTTGTATTCCAAAAGACTTCGTCTACTTCTATTTCTGTATCCTTTTCTTGCAAGCCGGCTTCTGAGACTACAAAATAAATCCACAGCAGGAGAAAACCATGAAAAGGGAATTGTAAGACAGCAGTAAATTGTAATTGTAAGGCAGCTGTAATTGTAAGTCAAAAGCGTTTCTTATTTATCACTAAAATTAATAATATACAGAATTAAATTTCACTTTGAGCCCAACTCAATTAATTCTAATTAGAACTGCCAGTCTTCTAGTCAAATTACCCCAAATTAAACTTGGTAAGATAATATAAAATCAGAACATTAAGATATAATTGAGATAATTCACAGCATTAAGCTCTATGAGTGCTGATGACTGTCAGAAAGGTAACTCTGGAATTTTGAGTCTTTCTCTCGTTTTTGTGGGGGGAGCAGGGTGTCACTACATCATTCAGGCTCTCTAAGTGGCCAGGTTGGCCTTGGACTCAAAATCCTCCTGCCTGAGCCTCCCTAATGCTGAGATTGGAGACTAACTTATTTTTCTTAAATGCACCCCTCTGCGATGCAGAGAAGAGAAATGGCTGATAAATACCTGAAGAGGTGTGCAACATCTCTGGCCAGTACAGAAATGCAAACTAAAACAAAACTGAGATTCTATCTCACTACAGAAAGCATGGCTATCAACAAGAAGTCAAATAACAATAAATGCTGGCAAGGCTGTGTTGTTGGAGGGAGTATAAACTCACACAACTCATATAATCACTTTGAAAATTACTGTGTAGATTCTTCAAAAAACTAAAAATAGAAATTCAATTTAATCCAGCTAGTTTCCTTCAAGGTATCTTCCTGAAAGTGTTACAGACATCATACCACATTGATTCATGCATACCTGTGTTTACAGCAGCAGAATTCATAATAGCTAAATCTTCAAAGAAGCTACTATGTTCATCAACAGATGAATAAATAAAATATGGTCTTTATACACAGTGGAGTACAACTCTACCATTAAGAAGGATAAAATTTAAGTCAGGGACAGGAAAATAAACGCATCGTATGTTAACTGAGATAAATCAGACACACAAACTTAAATATCGCATGGTTTCTCTTGTATGAGAAAGTCAAATCCTAAAATGTTTCAGGAGCAAAACAAAAGGTAGATAATAGGAAAGAGGGAGACGGATTTTTTTGGCAATGGGAAGGGGACTAAGAAAGGGAAAAGAGGTGAGGCAGGGAAGGGAAGAAAGTAAAGAGAAGTGAGATGTGTTGTATATATGTACCATTTCCCACAATGAAGGTAATCACTGTGTGCTATGAACATGTCTTGATAAAGATTTGAAAATAAATTTAAAAAGTAATGTCTGGATTCTAGAAAGGAATGTGTGCACAGTGCGTGTTCCTACACCCCCTAGTTTCTTCCAGCGAGCACTCTGCAACAAAAGAAGCAGATACTTACTGTGACAAACTCTAATGGCCCCAGCAGCTCAGATCTGGTACTATTACTACGTGAGTCTGAAGAGCATTTCAACTTTCAGAGTTTGCAGGACTTCAGAATTACAGATAAAATATTGTTAGATTGGGGCCAGAGATTTAGCTCAGTGGTTCTGGTGCCTGCCTAGCAAGCACAAGGTCCCTGGTTCAATTCCCTGTAACCACATACAACAATACTGGACATGGTAACACATGCCCACCAGCCGTCAATACCACATACCACAGTGCCGCGTGTGGTGGCTCATGCCTGTCATCCCAGCACTCAGGAGGCAGAGGCAGGAGGATTGCTGAGTTCAAGGCTTGCCTGGGCTACAGAGTGAACTCAGGGCCAGCCTGAACTACAAAGTAAGACCCTGTCTCAAAAAAAAAAAAATATATATATATAGTTGACTATCATCTCAACCTTTTGACTCCTTATTTTTATGAGTCTGTCTTAACTTTGATGAATTATATGTATGAATTTTAAAAGTAAATGTGAAAAATAAGAATCAAGATACATTATGTACAGGTGCAAATTGCCAATGAGGAATGTGATCATAATGTATTCTTAAAATGTACTGATAGCTGGGTGTGGTGGCTCACGCCTGTAATCCCAGCACTCAGGAGGCAGAGACAGGAGGACTGCTGTGTTCGAGGCTTGCCTGGACTACATAGTGAGCTCAGGGCCAGCCTGAACTACAAAGTAAGACCCTGTCAAAAAAAAAAAAAAAGTACTGATAGACTCAATGTATTAAAAAAAAGTAAATGTGAATTAAAAAAAAGAGCTGCTCACATTTCAAGATAAACTATTCAAAGTCCAATGTATATTAAAAAAAATGAGGCAAGTGTAAAGCCAAAAGATGATAGGTCAATAACTATCAGTTGAACTAATACATACTTATGACAACTTAAATTTATTACAAATACAGATTTAGGCCCACTGGGTACAGGTCACCATATTTTGCCTTCTATGCAATATGTGAATACGGTAGTGTTATGAGAAAACATGATCATTAACTTGTTTCTCAGAACAAAGAGTCAATTACATGTTAATCCCAGGAAGAGCTGAATTATAGGAGCTGGAAGTCACAGGACAGCTTATTTAACCCTCCCAGAACCTTTTAAACGTTTCTCAGACTTGTTTTGTCTCTGAACGGCAGCTGGGCAGACAGTGGTCTAAGGTTCCCTTCCCCTCCCTGCCGGGAATCCTTGTGTGTAGTTAGTGATAGCTTTTCATTCTTCAACCCACACGTCTCCTCCACCTCCACTCTACACGTATCTGTGAGGCATACTCCAAGCTAAAGCACAGAACTGTGTGGTTGCTTCTCAGGACACACACACACATGCACATACACACAAACACACAATACTAAAGTTTGTCTCAGTCTTATGGAATAATCTAATATTTTAGACAGCACTTTCATCTAGGTTCACAGTTTGCTAAATATAAAAATTATGATTCAACAGGAAATTGGGTAAGTTAAACAAAAAAATTCAGCATGTTTTTGAAGATTTTGCTGTCTCAGTGGTTATAGTTGTTAACCACAGCTTTGAGTTCTGAGCGCAAAAACCTGACACAATGTTAGGATTGGCTGATGTTTTTAGCATATAAATGCTAAGATCCTTAGCAACAATACAGCCTCAGAAATTAGAATATCTAAGATTTTCTTAAATGCTAGAGAAATTCCCAATGGCCACAACACTCATTAATTGATAAAAAACCAGTTTTGAAGGTAATTTTCCCTTTTTTTTATTGGTACACATTTGCAGTACATAATGTTTCCATTCCTTGTGGGATTGATTTGTCACATGTATCTAACCTTTCTTAATTCCTTTGTTTACTCCCTTTCTCTCCCTTCCCAGCCCCTGCCCCATCTCTTGATCCCTTCCCCATTTGAGAAAGCTCTATCTCCTTCCTCCCTATTAGCTGTCTTTTATTTAGTTTTTTATTATTTGAGTTTCTCATATAAGTGAAATCATGATATTTAAGCTTGCATGTCTGACTTATTTCACTTAAGATTATGGCCTCAAGGTACATCCCTTTTCCTACAAATTACTCAAGTTCATCTTTCTTTAAGACAGAGTAGTACTCTAGTGTATAAACACCACATTTTCTTTATCCACTCATTTGTTGATGGACACATAAGCTTCTTCCAAGAGTCAGCTATTATGAATTCTGCTGCTATAAACATGCATATGCATGTATCACTGGTAATTCTTAACTGGAGCTTAGTTTATTACCATAAAATTTCATGTGTACAAAAATATGAAGAATATAACAAACATTCACATATCCACAACTAGTTTGGTCAGATATTAACACTATGCCACGCTTTTACCTTTCTCCTTATTTTTAAGAAATGTAACCTTGCAGACATCGTAAAGGTTGTCTGTGTGTCCCTCTGTCCACTTTTTTCCTGCCTCCCCCTCTGCAGATCACCGTCTTTCCAAATTGGGTGGTAACTGGTCATAATGTTTGGCTTTGAGTGCCTCCCACATGGGTCTGTAACCTGTAATTGATGCCTTTGTTTTTGTAGCCTAACTTCATCTACAAAACTATGTTTACATTCATTTCATTTGATATTATGAATGTACCTCTATTTACTTTTCTTACTGCCATATCTCATTCCTTGAATACATTTTGAGGTATTTCTAGCCTATAATTTATATTACCCAATTTTCTCAAGTAGTTTAAAGCCTGAAAGGACTTAGATGGTTAATAGTTCCATCTAAATAAGCAATGAACCCAAGAACTGCATTGATGCCAAGCTTTTTGCCATTTTCCAAATGCTTTTACTAAATGGTTTCTACAAAATCATTAGGACTGTAACCCATCAATGTTTGAGGCACCAGAGCTGGGAAATGGTCAGATACTTGTAAACAATAATAAAAGCTTGTGAAATGAAACACTGATTTCTGACCAAGTTGGACACAGTTCCTAGAGTTTCCACACGGTGTGCCAAAGTCACACATCTTCAGGGAACACTTTCCAAGAGAGTTGTTCTGGATGAAGATGCACTGAGGGCCGCTAGGAACGGGAGACTCTCACCTGCTTTAGTCTCCAGCCTGCTCAAGTCCGAGCTGCCGGGGCAGGAGGAGGCTCTCGCGCGCCTCTTCCCCTGGTCCCTAGGAAGAAGTGGAAGATACAAAACATTCAGTGCACACAAGGTATTTCCATTTAGGTAAGTGAAAAGTCGGTCATACTCAGTTTCGGAAGAGACCACAAAGAACTGTTTGTAAGTTGGGGCTTAGGGCTCTGTCTCCTATTCTAATTAGCTGTTGATATCCAACCATGATTTATCTTAGAAAAACAAGACATGGTGACATACGTGACGCAGAGCTAGTAGAAAGAACTGAAAAAATGAATGCGAAGTTTACTTTGCTAATCAGAGGTACTGGTTAAGTACATGGACCACAAGAGGGCACTGTGACAATAAGAAATAACTGGTAGCCTGCAGCATAGAGGCCTACCTTGCCGAGCTGGGAGAGACCCTGCTCCATCTTTATGGATAAGAGAACTTTCCCAAAATGGCCAGAGGTCCCCAAGGTCATGCAGCAGTGTCATTTTTGGAAAGTTTTTTTTTTTTTTTTTAACTTTTTTGAGACAGGATCTCACTTTGAAGTTCAAACTGGCCCTGAACTCACTAAAGCGCCCAGTCTAGCCTCGAACTCACAGCAATCCTCCTGCCTCTGCCTCCTGAGTGCTGGAATTACAGGCGTGAGCCACCACACCCAGCATTGTGGCGTGTGGGTATCGAACTCAGGACCTTGTGCTTGCCAGGCAGACGGCGGAAACACTGAGCTAAATTCCCAGCCCTGGCAAGTGTTTTCCCCCCAATCACTTCATTACATCACAATATATCCTATTTCTATTTAAAAATTTAATATTCTCCAAAAATATTTTCTTAGAAATATCTTAAAAGTTAAAAACTTGAAGACACATGTAGGCAGTCCCTGGGTAACAAATATGTTGTGTTCCAAATAAAAGAGCAGTGGTGGGTTGATAGCAGGTGCTAACGCTCAGGTTTTAAAAGTCTGACTTAATGTAGAGACTATTTTGAAACTAGGATTGGTCCCTAAAACTACTTGCTTTTAAATATCTGTATAAAATTCCCAGGCCAAAAGCGCTCTGGAATATGAGTGAGTTTTACAACACAACACAACCTCTCTGTTGGTAATCTGATAGAATATTTGCTCCCAAAACCTGTCTAGACACAGCTGCCATCACCAAGAACACGGGTCTGTGTGTCCGCCACTGCTGCTTTGTGTGTAGCAACACAGCCAGTGAACGCTTGGCTTGGCCTTTACACTGCCCTGAAGGTCAGCTTCTCTGGGTGGCTTCTTTTTCCATAAACATGTCCTTTAAAAATGCTTAACATTTCCTTTTATCATAGAGTAAGGGAAAGATCAAGCTAACTTTCAAAAAAAAAAAAGAGTCACATTAATTCTCTGAAACAACTGCTCTGTTTTTGTACAATAAAACACACAATAGAATAAAAACACAGAGCTGGCTGCAAAATGCTCCCAGCCAACCAAACAAGGGATCCAGAAAAAGGGTCTGCTCCAAAGACGGCACAAATGAGAAACTCAAAGCTACAACGAATAGATAAAATACCAAAACTTTGATAGGGTATAAGGTCAAGCAAGTTTTCATTATTTTCCACTTCTCCAAAGAACAAGGGCCTCTGAGAACAGAAGCAAGGTCTTCCTTTTAATAACATCTGTCCTAAACAACTACTGAAATAAAACCAGAGAATTTTCAACCATTGGCTTCCTGGTCTCTGGTGTGAGGGCCCGCTCAGCTCGAGGCTGTCTCTGCCAGTGCCACCCTTACTCAGGGTCATTATCACACGGGCACACAGGGCAGTGTTGATCCTGCGGTGCTCAGACGACACAGGACTGGGATTAGCCGCTGCTGTCGATCCTCCCAGCCTATGGCTCTGCACCCAGCTGCCTTGACTTAAGTCCTAGCTTCAAGTTTTAGCATCTCTGCGACCTTGGGAAAGCCACCGGGCTACGGTTTCCTCATCTTAAAACAAAGGTATTGCTGAGAGTGTGCCGAGCAGAGTGACTGGCACACTAGAAGAACTTGAATTGTCTCTTGCTTTTCAGGCTGAGCAGTCTAGCGCTGGATGTGGACAGATTACGTATTGATCTGACATAGTTCAAAGTCTGCTCTGTGGGACTGAGGAACTTTTTTAACACGGAAAGCCCAACAGAGTCTCTAGGAGAGAGCCAGGAGGTAAAATTCAGTAGGTCACAAAACTAGAGGGGTGCGGGAGGAAAAAGGGATTAGGGAGTGGGAGTAGGATAAAAAATGGGCCTTAAGAGAATAACAGATGAACCAGCAAACGTCAGCACTACTGTAGTGAGAGAGTCAGGTAAAGAGGGACACAAGGAGTCTGAAAGTCGGGGCCACAGGGCTAGCAAGGTAGCCACAAACGGTTCTGCCGCAAAGAATTGAGAACAGCTCCCTGAGTCTCTGGGTTGAGTAATGAACTCAAATTGATGGGTAGTCGGAATCGCCCTAAGTTCTTAGAAAAGGTGGGGCAGGACTTGGATTCATGCAGTGGCGAGAGTATTAAAGAGACATGGAGAGAGCTGTGTGTGGTGGCGCTGTCATCCCAGCACCCCAGAGGCTGAGGCAGGAGGATCAGTGCAAATTCAAGGCCAGACTGGGTTAGGTGGAGGGTTTACAGTGGGGGAGGGAGTGTAGAAAAAGAGAGGGAGAGAGGGTCAGAGGGAGAAAGAGCACAAACAAGGACAGATATCTCGAGAGTGAGCGCACAAATGAAAAGTGGAGAGGCTGTGCCGGCTGATCTCGGCCCCCGAAGCGCAGCACACAGCCGAGCGGAGGCGCACACCTACGGCCCCAGCACTCGGGGGCTGCGGAGACCACGCTCAAGCTCAGCCTGGGCAACTTAGCGCCTTCACGAGAACCTGCCGCAAAACAAAAACTAAACGGCCGAAGACGTAGCTCGGTGTGAGGGCCTGCTTCGGTTCCCTGCACCAAGAAAAACAGTGCAGACTGGAGGAACAGGACAGCCAGGCTGCTGTCAGACACGGGAGGCTCAGGGGGCAGGGCAGTCTGGGGGCTCAGGGTCTCTGATGACAGATGGAGCGTCTGGAAGGGGCCACAGTGGCGTATGGGGAGCAGAGTCATCAGAAGAGCAGCTCGGGGACTGGGCCCCCTGACTAGGTCTCGGCGGACAGTCGTGGGTAGAGGACAGCAAAGGGCAGTGGAGTCCGAAAGAGGCAGAGAAACAAGATAAGGCCTCGCCCAGCCCAGGTGTGTGTGGAGGCCACGGACTGGGAAGAAGGTCTGGTCCGGCAGCTGAGCCTGCCAGATTTCCGTGGAGCCGCGTGACTAGCTCCCACAGAAAGGGTGAGCCGCAAGGAGAGGCGTCGAGAAGACAGCACCCCTCCCCCACCGAAGAAGAGGCAGAACAGATGGGCTTCTAGGCGCGCGAAATCTGTTTCCCCGCCACGTCTACTCTGGTCTTGGTAGTACTAACTGGAGCCACAACAAACAAATCTTTGTCTTCGTTCCCGCTGAAAACCATCCACATCTTTCAAGACGCTGTGCTTCCAGGTAGGACCCGGAAGCAAGAAGATACACGAAATAATCCCAGCAGTTCTGCTGGTCACGCTGCGGTGGTGGTGCACGATCGTACGGGCACAGTGAAGACAGATACTCCCATTCACGTCTGACCTTTATCCGTTCCTATTAAATTCCATGTTGTTTGTCAATAGGTTCCTGCCTATCGGATGTTTTTATATCCTGTTTTGTTTTGTTTTTTTTGAGACAGGGTCTCGCTTTGTAGTTCAGGCTGGTCCTGAGCTCACTATGTAGCCCAGGCAAGCCTGGAACTCAGCAATCCTCCTGCTTCTGCCTCCCAAGTGCTGGGACTACAGGCGTGAGCCACCACGCCCGGCACTGTGGTATGTGGTACTGATTGCTGGTGGGCATGAGTCACCATGCCCAGCATTCTGTGTGGTTACCAGGATCGAACTCAGGACCTTGCGCTTGCGAGGCAGGTGCCGGAACCACTGAGCTAAATCTCCGGCCCCAAGATGTTTTTATATCTTGATTCAGTCATCTTGTATAACTGTCCTTCCCCGTTTCCTGTTCTATTTTATTAATGACCGTAATTAAATTTGTTACAATGATTTTTGATATACCCAAAATAAAACAATTCTGGAAATCAGCCCAAAAGCTCTTCTCCTTCTTCTCTTCTTCCCCTTCCCCTTCTTCCTCTTCTTCTTCCTCCCCTCCTCCTCCCCTTCCCCTCCCCCCTCCTTCTTCAGAGCCAAACAACATCTCATCAGTTAGAGTATCTTCATTTACAAATAGCACAAACCTAATTCTAAACCCAGAACCCAACAGTGGACAGGCAGAGGGAGCTTAGGTATGGTGTGATCAGGAGTTTGGCCCCACATCTCTGTTATTTCCTCAGCTCTGGCCTTCTCTTATTTCTGTCTGTGATAAGGCTGGCCTCCTGATGAAAGCAAGATGTACGCATAGTGTCTGCGGGCCTCCCCTTTGTGTTTCAGGACAAAAGCAAGGACTTCTGTCTCCGGTCACTGTTGAGGGTTCTATATTTTTCACTTTCAACAATCAGCACCAAGCTCTGTGGCCAGGACAATGCTTTCCCCTGCAGATGGACTCACCACTGCCCATGTATCACTTGATCATGGTGCAATTTCTGCCCCTGGACTGTGTATCCCCCAATGAAGAAAATTATAGATCCTTACAAATAGTCTGAAGTGCAGATTTTTCTATAGTCCAGTGAGTTCTTCCCATTATTACCAAGTGATTCTTTGTTCAGGGAACAGTGAGCTTTCTTTAGGGGCTGAGGCTATTACATGTGTCCTTTTGCAGCTACTTAAAATATAATGATTTGAACATGTTTAAGTCATTCTGAACTTGAGAGCAATTTTTTAAAAATGGGTATATCAACCAAGTTTGGCTCCTGGACTACAGTTTACTGATCCTTACTTTAAAGCAATAACTACAGAAAGAAGAAGAAAAGGAGGAGGAGGAGGAGGAGGAGGAGGAGGTAGAGGATACTAGTTTGAAATTAAAGGGAAAAATCCAAAAATTTATTTCCACTTTGGCGAAAATTACATGTACAAAAACAGAGAAGGAAAATTTAAGCAATGCTTATGATACAAGAAAATTCAGCACATTTTGAGCTGAACTTTCTTTTGCCCTAAGAAGGGCAAAGACTTTATTTTTAGGATTATATTCAAGGTATATGAAATCAAAGTCAGGAAGTCAAAATTTTAGACTTTGCACCCACATAGTCTCTGTCTCAAATACTCAGTTCTGCTGTCGCAATGTGATTGCAGCCACAGGTAACAGGGAAATGGCCAAGTTTGTTCTCACGCTCAGCAGTGAGCTAGATGCACCCCTGGGCCCCGCTGCTCACACTTGCTATATAGTATCTTCATATTTGACTGCAGTTTGGGAATGTCACCATGGCTGGGCCTCTTCATCATCTTTTCACGGCCTGAAGCACTGGATTAGTACTTTCTTAATAACTAACCTTAAAAACAGAATGGTGCATAAAACATGAAATGAAAGCACCTGCTTTTAAAAGGATGATCGTGAGATCCAGATTTTAAGAAGGGCTCCCAAGGTCCCTACAGTGTTAATGGCTTGAGCTTACACACACACACACACATGAACACATGTGCCAACGAAGACATCCAAACAGTTTTTCCCATAACCACTACAGGGTACTATGTGTCCTCCACGTGTGAACTTGACTGGGTATTGCTGTGCAGCTAACTTGCTGCCTTCACTTGGTGAACTCTGTCCCTTCATGGTAGTGAAGTCTGCAGCTGCCTCCTTCGCACAGCGTTCAGAGCACCACAATGTGCCTCATGTGACCGGGAGCCACGGCAGCCACATGAGGTTTGTCTAGTAGGTGGTGGCTGAGGCCACCCCCACCCCCGTGCCTGCTCTCCGTCCCCAGTGCCCTAGTGCACACTTGGGCTCAGGATGCTGTCTCCCACCAGAATGGCTGCACCTGCGTCCCCAAGGTCTTTGTTCCAGTCTCCCCCTCTCAAATCGTCTCCCAGAACACGTCCTGGCACCTCTCATCTAAACAATGGACCCCTGTGCCTGGGAGGGGCACCAAAGGCCACCCATCACGTGTTCCTCATCTCCGCTGGGTGCACAGCCTCGGGACACCTCCTGCCACCACCATGGCAAATCCCACCTCCGGCTTGTGCCACTCCTCATGAAAACTGGCTGACCAGAGAGATCCCGTATCCCTCTCTCCGGGAAACCTTCCCTGATCCTCGGAATCAGGTCTGTGACCTGAGCTGCTCGATGGTCTCTGTGGATTCTCCTTTCGTCTCTCCTGCTTTAGCGCTGAGCACGGACAGTGCCTTCCGGGCTCCTGGGGATCGCACTCAGACGCCGGCTGAATCCCGCGCTGAGCTAGGGCTTCCACGAATCTAACAAGACTGATGCTGTTGTCGATGCAGGCTCCGCCCGAGAGCGAAAGGGCAAAGTGGAGGCTCCTCAAGGGCGGATCCATTGTTGATCTCCCGACCCCTGATGAACAGCTTTGCTGACAGCAACGCTTAGCAAATGGAAACTGCCCATAAGGGTGCCACTGCACAGTTACTCTGCCCGATGCCTGCCTTTCCCAGCTGGAGAGTTTCATAGACACACCGCTTAAAAGAATAATGACTTCATTGTTTTTTTTAAAATGACATCTTTATTATTTTTTAAAGGGAAGGCAATGTAAGAAAGTACAAAGTTAATTTTAAAACATCACCCAGATGCAAACACCCAAAAAGAAACATCATTAATACGTGGTAACTATCATTTCAGACATATTTCTGCACATAGTTAGATAAATGGCAGAAGAATGGAAATGTGACACAGGGAGAGGACACTGAGTGGGTGCATTCAAATGGAATCATAACAAACGTTATCATCATGAAATAGTATTAAATACAAATTTTGCTTGAGTTAAACAGAGAAACAAATTGACATGAAAGGAATTATAGAACTTCAGATGGAGGAGTATTAACAAAAGATATTAGTTTCTAAAAGATCCTCTGAAGTTAAAAAAAACAATGAAAAAAACTTTAGGATGCTGAAATCATCATTTTTTTTTTAAACTACAGATTTCAATTCAGACCGTAACTATGAGGAAATCCATTCCTTAGTATGAAAGTGAAGAAATTAGTATTCTCCCTTTGTCCCAAGTCCCACTTCCGGTCATTTATGCTGCTACTAGACCGCTGAGGTTTCTGCTTTATAACCATCATTTTCAGAGCTGTTCGGTTTTAATTCAATGTGAAAACAAGGTCCATACTCACCATGAATGCTTTCATCACAGCATCTTCATTTCTGAGTTTTAAATATCAACTCATCTTTTTTTTTTTTGTCAGAGTTTTCTAGAATATGCGTGAAGAGTCTAGTCCTCGAGGTCATATATGTCTTTCTGGTGAGCTGATTCTTGGGTTGTTTCTTCCTATCCTGAGGACTTCACGCACATCACTGCCTTTTGCTATTGAGGAGCTCTGAAAAAGCCCCAGGCCAGCTCTCCTGTTTTTCCTTTTATGTGGCTTCCTTGTTCACCCTTAACAACCACAGCACGGGTGCAATCTTCATAGGCACATGCATCCATTGATTACTGAGCACGTACTATGCACTGGGTAGTATTCTAGGACTGAGAGTAGTTTGAAATTTCTTAGTGTGGATCACTCCATACCAAATTTGATTGGGATGTCAAGTCCCTGAGCTTCAGATTTGAGTCTTTAGTCCAGAAATTTATCTTCTCTTGTAGTTTAATATTTTTACTTTGTTCTGATCTCACTCATTCTCCATAAATGTTGTAGATTTTAAATGAGTTAATACACATAAATCATTCAGAAGAGTGCCTGGTGCTCTCTGGAAGTAAAACAGTGCTAATGGGGAAGTGGAAGAGAAGGAAGAAAGTTCTCTTCTTTCAGTAGGGTAAGATCCATCTTTCTGAATCTATCTTACCTAACTCATTTTTATAACTTTATTATTAATCTTTTCTTTTTGTGCAGCCTTCTCTAGTCTGTTGACCATGTCTCACTGCATTTTCAGCTGTTTTATTCTACTTCCTTTTACTTCTAATGCAGTTTGCTGTATGTATTTATTTTTCTTGCATTTCTTTTCTCAATATCATAGGTTTATTTTTCATCTCATGGGGGTTTATAATCTTGAGTCTGAATTCTCATAACTCAGAGTAGTTGATTTTTTTTTTTTTTGAGACAGGGTCTCGCTTTGTAGTTCAGGCTGGCCCTGAGCTCACTATGTAACCCAAGCAAGCCTTGAACTCAGCAATCCTCCTGTCTCTGCCTCCCGAGTGCTGGGATTACAGGCATGAGCCACCACGCCTGGTTGAGTAGTTGATTTTTTAAAATGAGAATGATCACACTGTCTCTAATTTTATAAGACAGTAGAAAACTATTTTAATTCTTCCCATGTTTTTGGAAAGTACTACCTTTGGAGAACCATTGTCTTCTGCTGTCTTTCTATTTTTTACATATCTAGGCTCAGGTCCCAGGGCATTTCTCATATTATTTTTTATAAGATCCACAGTGGAAGAAAATTGGGCATTCTATAGCATAAACTTTAATTCATTTTCTTGAACACCCAATCACCAAGTCCATTATTTT
Organism: Thryonomys swinderianus; assembly: GCA_004025085.1. Classification (NCBI taxonomy): domain Eukaryota; kingdom Metazoa; phylum Chordata; class Mammalia; order Rodentia; family Thryonomyidae; genus Thryonomys; species Thryonomys swinderianus. The sequence goes on along the minus strand of PVIC010005677.1, from coordinate 39,187 downwards.
TGTTGGTCTTGGGAGCATATGTTTCCTTGGTGTGCACAGGGCAGGGTGTTGGGACTCCTGTATACATTTTTAATGCATGTTAGACCCTTTATACACAATGCCCTCACATTCATTAACTGAAGCCCTTCCCAGACACACACACACACACACACACACACACACACACACACACACACAGAGGGAATTAGGGCAGTGTCAGCTTCAACTCTAGTTTCCACCCGGGTTTTGTGATCTGTTCCTTAAATGGTATCTGTAGGGTACCCTCACTTCTTTATGGCTGGTCTATACCCTCAAATCTCACCGCTTTAATTAACAGCTACTGAGTACACGTTTGTAAATGCGACACTCATTTTTCATGAAATCTGTTTCTTTTCCTTTAAAAAAAAAAAACAGAGTCTCACCATGTAGTTCAGGCTGGCTTCAAATTCATGGCAATCATCCTCCCTCAACTTCCTGAGTGCTAGGATCATAGGTGTGCACCACCACACCCAGTTTGAAATTTGTCTCTCACTCAGGGTCTGAGGAGATTCTACTGAGTCTGGAAAATTAACTAGACTTTTTTTATTATAATGTCCCATGTAATAAAAACTTAATCTGAAGTAACAAAAGGAAGGAAAAAAGGAAAAGAAATAGAAAACAGAACATTCTAGCTCCTAAAACACAGTAGTTTACATGCCTGATGTGACAGAGTCAGGCACAACTGATCCAGGAGTTCAGCACATCATCCTTAAAACTGACCACCACCTCCACTCTTTGGCTCTACTCATTTACACACCACTTCTCTCTTAGAGGCTCTTTCTACAAGAAAAGAAAAGGCTCACTGTGGGCTCCAAGGCCATACTATACTGACAGTTTATGAGTCTGGAGAAAGACCACTTTCCCCAAAGATCATGGAGAAAGTCTCAGCAGGGGATTCAGGCTGCCTGGCTTGGGCCACATGCCTGTCTCTGAACCACGTATGACAGCTGAAGGTTGGAGAACTCTGTTAAGAAGCCTCTGGATGCACAGCTACCCACGGGGAGGGACAGAGGGAAGGTGGGCTCGGCCTTCATCTCAACACGGTCTAGTGGGATCCATTCTACAGCATGACAGGGCCTTGTTCCCTATATGGAAGAGGACCAGGAAGACAAACAAAACAAAACAAAATAAAAAACCCACAACAACAAGCTTATACTAGGATACAAAGTTTGTTCCATGTTGTTTGGGGTTGGAGCTACTTTTTCTGTTCCCGTGACATTTATTTCTAGTTTTCATTCTCTGTTGCTTTCGTTAGCACATTTTTGTTTTGCCAGCTTTAGCCAGAGCCCCCTGGTTTTTTGGTTTGTTGTTTTTTTTACTCCAACAATACTAAGGGCATGACAGTTTTCAAATAAGGATTTCAAACCTTAGTAATCATTCCATGATTTCCAGTGAGGCCTAGAGATGAGAGTGAAGGAATACAGTTTTGTTTTGTTTTTTTTTGTTGTTGTTGTTGTTGTTTTGTTTTGTTTTGTTTTGAGACAGGGTCTTGCTTTGTAATTCAAACTCAATATAGAGCCCAGGCAAGCCCCAAACTCAGCAATCCTCCTGCCTCTGCCTCCCGAGGGCTGAGATTATGGGCGTGAGCCACCACGCCTGGCTATTTTCATTTTTAAATTTAGAAAACTGAACCTCTGAAAGCGTTGCCAGGGCCATACAGCTAAATTAAATGGCTGACAGAGAGCTGGACCTAGCTCTAGATTCTTGTTTCCAGGCAGAGTTCTGGACTCTCCATAACTGACTCGTCTTGGGCTCCCCTCTGGGCCACCTTTCCAAGCCACAGCAGACTGAAGAGCATTCATGCATCAAGCCTTATAAAGTTTTTAGCCCATATATACAAGGGTCTGGTAGGTTGGGCCTTTGGGCAGATAGAGATGTACACACGTACTTCTGCATAATGCAGCTTAATTGTTTTCAATCCACATGAAATACTGAACAAGAGATAATGGAGTGTCATAGAGGATCACTCTTCCAAGCCTTAAGTGAATTCCTAAACGGATACCTGGAGATTATCATGATAAGCAGAAGATTGAGGATGACAGCTCCCTAAATTCTTTTTTGGAAAGTTAAATCATCCCCAACATATTATTTCCCTAAGTTCTGGAGATAAAGCCCAAGGTCGGCACGTAACAATAAGCAAGCGGTCTACAGCTAAGCCAACTCCCACGCCAGCTGCCAGTTATGTTGTTTGCAATGATTTTTTTTGCTCAGAAAATCCTTTTTCCATCATCCTGGGGATAAAGTTAAACTCCAGGCCATCCCGTGCTTGAATTATATATATGTGTATTTTAAATAAACAGTTCCTTGCCCTTTCAAGCCCAGAGCAGCACTTAACCCAAAGGCTAAACAAGCCTGGGAGGATCTGGACGGCCCTGGGAGTGTGTGTCCTCACTTGCTCCGACCCCTTTCCATGATCCGTGTGCTCGTGCTTCTTCTCAGCCCCTTCCTCTCCCTCTGTCCCCTCCCACCTCCCAACTCCCACCAGCTCTGCGCCCTGACAACATCTTCATTTTCCGCTGCACGGTCTCACAATGAAAAAAATGTTAATTGAGGGCAGGGCTCTCACATCAAAACTGGGAATACTCCACTGCATAGCAAAGATCACTTCTCGGAATTATTCACTTAAATATTTACAAGAAACAATTATCAAGTGTCCCAGACTGATTCATAAATGTAATTAATGAGAATTGCTAAGAGTTTCCATTTTCTCGTTTGTTTGAATCCTACTGTATAAACTTTCTGGTTGGCACACCTCCAACAAAATTCCGCCCCGTGATGAAAGGAGGTGAAGATTCATAGAGCAGAAATGTCACTGGAAGTTAAACTGGCTGGGGTGTGCTGCAGGCCCGACGCAGACACAAGCGTTACACAACGCAAAAACCATCCTTACAAAGCCCAAAGAAAACAATTAGCACGGCTGCCAACACCTCGTCATTTTGGACAGTCAGGAAGAAGTGCTTCTGCTCTCTAATTGACATGTCCTTTGCTGCTTGTGGGATAAAATATGCAACCGAAAAGCCCTTGTTCCAGAATGAGGAAGCATAATGACCTCTGGCTTGCTGGATTGTTCTGTAACATCTGAGGGCTTGCAAAAATAAATAAACAAACTAAACAGCTCTTGTCTGGTTTTTCTAGTCAACTTTCATTACTCCAAGGATGGATGCAGCAAGATAAACGCTTTCTTTCTGCTCTAGTCCTGAAAGGAACACAAGTTTTTTCCTGCTGCCTTTTATGTTTTGGCTCTGAAGGCCACAGCCTATTCTTACTCACCAACTGGAAAAGATGTGTCTGCCGTGGCCAGTTTGATGTTTTGTGCTCAACTCCCAGAGTCCTAGTTTCAAGCTGTTCTCTTCCACTTAAGGAGACATTTCATTTTTCCTTTAATTTAAAAAATGTTCTGAATGCAGAACGACATCACAGGGACCACTAGGTCACCTGATACAAATTCCACGTGTGCAGCGCTCTTCAGGCAGACAAGGTCAGCTCGGCTGGACTGACAGGCTGCCGAGCAGCCGCTTAGGGGGAAAAATTTTCAACTGTGGGGTGGACAAGCCCAAGTCAGACCCTAAATCTAAAGTGAGCAAAGTAAGGACTTGGTCTTAAAATGGCCCTTGGAATCTAACTTGTTAAGCAAATTCGAACTGGACAATTTTCCGTGATGACCCAATGGAAAGTACTAGAAGAAAATATCTGAGTGACCCTGTCCAGTCCAAGACCCTCTGGATATCGTAGCATCACCACTGGCTGCGGCTAGGAAACAGCCTCTTCTCCCCAGTATCTCCTTCACTCTGGCCTCCAATTGTTCAGGCATTTTTAGTAACAGGTGGGGATAAGAATGCCCATGACCCACTCAGGAAATCTGTTTGTCACAAGCCCTATCTAGGAAGGTGATATGAAATAAAGTCACAAATATGCACTCAAGAGTGGTTCACAGAGGGATCGCACAGGAAACAGAAATCCCTAAGACTCTGTTTTAACCACTAGATTTGCACAATAAGTCTGTGGAATTACCATCAGTGGAGCAATCCCAAAAAAGCTAAGAAGAGATTCTGGCCAAGCAAGAATCCCAAATAACACACAAAGAGAGTGATCAGGCATCACTCATGGGCTGGCTTAACAATCCAACCAAACCTAACCCTGACAGTCCTATGAGAGAAGCATTTTGGCAATTAAAAGTAGAAGGTTCCCTGAGGATTGTATAGGGGGGAAAATCAACTCTATTCAGCCACAAGAAGAAATCTGCCTTACTCATGTACTAATTTAAAATTTGCTTATTATATAAAAGGAGAAAAAGCAAATCTACCATCTAGGTAAGCCAAAGAACAACCAGTAAGGATACAATTACCTTGACCCCAAAATTAAATAAATAGGATACTGACCCTCCATTTCTCAGATGAGGTGGTAAAGATGTTCCTCTGAACACTGCCTGCTCTGTGATCTCTCTGAAGCCTCCATCACAAGTTAGGTGAAGTGGGTGTCTCTTTAAACAGCCAGTGGTACTTGATTCTGTTAAATAAATCTCGTTTGCTTTCACCGTCGAATGCCCCATCATAACTGTTTCTTTGGATTCCACTGTCTTCTTTGCTATAATAATCAAGGAAATGTGTTGTCAAAGCATTTCTTGTTTTAGGAATCACTACTTTTCAATATGTTTAATCTAAGAACTTACATCATTTAAAAATACATTATCATCCAGAGTTTTATGGTGTTTTAGGGTCAAAACCTTTCTAACATGAAGAAGACTTTATATGACTATTTTAGGCTCAGCATCACCAAGTCTACAGATAAAATGAACAGGATCATGACTCTGTTAGGCACTGTCCTAGGTACCTGAGGTGCATCAGTGACAAAACAGTGATCCCTGACTGCATGGGATTTACAACCCAACAGCTGTAAACAGCCAAGTAGCCTATGATCTGTTTTCAGACAAGAAGTGACACAAGTAAAAGAAACAGTAGAAAAGTGGAGAAGGGTAAAGAGGCTTGGGATTGGGGTTGGCGGAAGATAGCACTTTCAAACAGAGAGGGCCTGATATAGCAGGGCTGGTGGGCCCCAGTGCCGTTGGAGGAGGGGCAAAAGTGTTTGTTCAGAGCAGGGGCTCAGCTGGCCTGGGGATGCAGAGGCAGGAGGGTGCCTGAGGTGCTTCAGGAGCAGCAGCAGTGGAGTGTGAGGGAGAGAAAAGGGAAGCCCTCCTTGAGGCAGGGCACAGGGCACAGAAGCTCACAAGGCCTGTTATCCTTGGACAGGGCCAGCCATGGGCACATTTACAAAGAGAAATAAGACAGAGCTGTAAGATTTCCTGCCTCTGAAACAAAGCATGTACTCTATACAACACTTTCTTATCAACAAACTATCATTAGGAATATGCTATACAATATATACTACATATTATATGGAATATGCTGTATCGCTATGTGCAAAAGTCATTAGAAATACTATCTATACTACTACTATTCTCTGGTCTGCAATAAAACACAGGGAAAGAGAGAACAAATCTCCCATAGCATGGTGGTGTTATGGTCTGTGCCTATATGCATCCCAAAGCCTCATGAGGTCATAGGCTCTTTTGGAAGTGGCTGAAAATCTATAATTTGTGCAATGCATGGCCCGAGGGTACTAGTATTAAGGCCAAGAGTGTTGCCCGCCCTAAGTAGTCTGAATAAGATAAAAGGGCAGAGAGGTGCTGCTAAACCCCCTTGTCACTTTTGCTGTTTTCTAGCACCACGGACGGTTGCCCCTCTGCCATCCTGCTTGGAGCCAGCCAATTATGGACTGAAACTTCTATGAACTGTGAGCCAAATAAACCTTCTCTTTTAACTTTGGGTGTCAGGTATTCTGTCTCACAGTGGGGGAAAAGGGTGAAATAAGCTTTGTATAGAAAAATACCATTTTGTAAGCTTTCCCAAAAGGACTCAAAGGGTTTTTTTCCGCACTTATTTAAAAGTCAATAAAAATTAATGATAACAAAACCACCTACTTTACCAAACTGACCAATTTTCTTTCTTTTTTAATGAATAAAAATTTCATAAGCAGATAAGAAAATAACAATTATGTGGTATATCAATATCTTGAAAGTAGGTACTCAGTACCAGACGTAAAGCCAAAAGATTCTTAGAAAGAGAGAAACACACAGATAACACAAAACTTTCTTCTTGATGAACTAAGATAAACTAGTAGCATCAATGAAACAAATCAGCATATATATTGAACTATTTTAAAACAACCAGCTATGTAATTTGGGGGAGTACTTCAACTTCGCCCTACTTCATATCTCTCTCCCTTCCATTTAACATTAGAGACTGTCTGGTTAAAATTTCATTTTTCAGATGTGAAAAACATAACCCCAAAAGGTCAGGTGACCTATCCACAGGCACCAAGCAAGCCAGAGTAGGAGAGGGAGAGGAGTGCCAGCTTTTCTGTTCTGCCAGGAGCAAGTGCAGGTTCTGGGGCACAGCTCTGGGATGTGGGTGGGCTGCTCAGTGTCCCTCGCCTTCCCCAGCGACCCACCTCTCGGGGAAGATGTGGCCCGGCACCACGGCATCTGTGGTGCTGTCACACTGAAAACTTGGGAGTCGTGGACACTGATAATACTGGGACCCAAGAGTCCTGACTTCCGGTCTGGGGGCTACTCCCTAGCACCAGGCCCCCTTAAATAACTTTCCTACGACGCACTCATTCTGTTTTTGATTCCAACGCACTTCAGCCTGTCGCTATATTTTATCATTCCTCTCATTCATTAGCTCCAGACATATTTATTAAGCCTACACCCCTCTGGGCTGGGTGCTGTCCTATGAGGGAGACCAAGTCCAGGTAAACAAGGGGAAACAAAAATGTGCACGTGGGCAGAGACGCTCTGCCCCTCTCTCCTTCTCTTCTCCTTGTAAGGAGTGAGTCGTCACCACGGTAGATGGCGGCTGTGTGCGGCTCACTCAGGCCTGCAGGAAGTCTACCCCTAAACTCAGCACTCACAAGCATGCTCAGCGTGGTCCTGGCAAGTGTACGGAGGACACTGCTCATTCTGCAGTGGGTTGTGGCTGAACTTGCAAAGGACACACTTCCACGTCACAGACATCTCTTTCATACCTGCCACGTGTCTCAAACTGTGAAAAGCTTTTGGGCCACAAATACAGAAAACTACTTTTCCTTCAGGTTGGTGGGGGAGAGAGAGGCAGATGCGAAAAGAGATTAACGTGGTACAGTGCGATGCCAAGCAGGAAGCAAGGAGCCACAAAGTGGAGAAGGCGTGGGAGGTCTGGAGTTGGTGTGGGGGAGATTTCTGCAGGAAGCAGAGCCCGAGGCAAACAGCTCGAAGAGAAAGGAGCCCAAGTCCGGAGACAAAGCTAACTTCGTGTGTGTGCAATCTGCCCCGGAAAGCTGGCCCTGTGATTGGTTTCATGCTCTGCTATTAGCATCTTGAAATTCTGACTTTTGAAACAAACACCACCCATATTTCATTTGGTACTGAGCCCAGCAAATTATACAGAACAGGTCCAACCTGAGGCTTGCGAGAACATGGCAGGTGCAGAAACCGCAGGGCTCTGTGTCACTGGGGTACCACTGCCACTGCCAGCCAAGAGCCTGCAGCCTTAGCAGAGAGCTGTGCATCCAGCTGGGACTTTATTCCCCCTGCCTAGGTTCAATGATTTACAGCTCTAGCAAGTCCGGCCACCTCTTATTTTTGTACACCCTGTACTATGTCTTATGTCTAGCTGTCCCCCAAAGCCTCATTCTCTTGTAAGTGGGACTCTTTGGAGATGGTTGGATCTAGGATGTGTGCTGCTGGGATCAAGGATGCAAAGCTGGGATTGATTCACGATGCAGTGCTAGGATTAGGGGTATGAGTAAGACGAGACAGGAGAACTGCCTGTGGTTTGCTGCTGGCTACATGTGGCCTTCTTCCTGCCCTGCTTGCCATGGACTGTTTCTCTGTGATGCCCCTCTGCCATGCCACCCTGCCTTGGAACCAGCCAACTATGAACTAAAACCAGAGACAAAGCTAACTTGATGTGTGTGCAATCTGCACAGGAAAGCTGGCCCTACGAGTGGTTTCATGCTCTGCTGTTAGCATCTTGAAATTCTGACTTTTGAAACAAACACCACCCATATTTCCATTCCCAGATACAAACTGAGGTAAATAAGCTTTTCTTCCTTTAACTCTGAGGGCCAGGTATTTTGTCTTAGCAATAGGAAAAGTAACTAAGACATCTTGCAAATTAAGAATGGCTTTTATATTCTGGAGTGGCCAGCTGGGGAGGGGAGGGATCAAAAGAAGAACAATATTTTTAGGACGAGCGAAAGTTTTATGAAGTTCCCCTTTCAGTGGTCATACATCATTCAGCGGCAAACTTCTATACAATCCTAAGAGCTGAATAGGGCTGACAGAGACCAAATGGACCATGGGATCTACGTTTACTTTTGGGCTCTTTACAGAAAAATGTTGCTGACTTCTATAGCAGGTTACTGTTTTTCAGATTGTGTTCCCAAGAGATGGATTCCATAGTCTGGCAGCTTTTGGAAATGTGGACTGAATTAAAATTAAACATATTTCCTTTCTGGATGGCTTTCTTACCCTCACCAGGAGAAGGTGGCACTTCCCTGACTTTTAAGACTGATCCTCCTTCTTTTTTTTTTTTTTTTAGAAAAAGCCCTGAGCACTTCACCAGAAGCTTCTCCAACCTTCCATGGTACTCAGTATCGCACCCACCCTTGAAGGCTCAGGAGGCCTCAGAAGGGTTTTCAGCGAGGGGTGATGCAATCTGATTGGTTTGCTTCCTGAGCCCTCGCGCTGGATGGGCTTACAGTGTGGACCCTGGCAGGCTGAGAACAACGCAAGGGGCACAACACAGGGCAGAGGAATAGCGACCGAAGCGCTGTGGCACTGCTAGACAGGAGAATGCAAACCCAAGCGGCCTTCAGGAGGCCTGACGGCGTGGTGACCAGGGCTGATGGGACTAGGAAGGCGGCTTCTCACTGAGCCGCAGTCTGTTACATAACAAGGTGGGCATCCGCGACAGCACCTGGCTATGCAGCCCCACAGCCTCCCAGCAGCAGGGACGACCTGCTGGCCCACAGGGGTGATGACACACTGCTCTTCCCCTTTCTTCTTCTCAAAGCAGCAATTCCCAGCCTGCCGCCACACCCTGCCTGTGGCGTCACACCTCAGGAGTGGGAGGGGCGCACCCTGTCTCCAGGCACAGTAGGCCCCCAGATTTGTTTCTAAACAAAAGAGGCTCAGAAATAAAAGCAGGCAGCTGCCAAACAAAAGAGAGCAATTCCAAGGTAGAGCACAGGTACTTTTAAAAAAAACAAAAAACCACTGATGTGTTCTTCAAAGGCTGACTTTTGAGTGCATTGTTTCCTGAGCGCAGACACAAGCCTCAGGGCTGTGGAGCCGCCGACAGACAGCAGGGGGGAGGAAAAAGGTCCGCACAGATGCCCCCTTGGTACACTGCTACCCTGCAAGGGCCCAGTCACTCCGGGGAAGGGCTAAGCCAGCGGGAGCACGGAGGATGAGGGCAGCTGCAGACACACACCCTCCGTCATCCTCACTTCCTTGGGGACTTGTCAGCAAGTGGCGGGGTTTCTAATGGAGCCGAGAGTTAAATGCACTAACCAGCATTAAAGGTCAGGACATCCTGTGGCTGAGAGAGAAGTAAACTCTTCATCCTGACCTGCACTCTGCTCCTGTTCTGATCTCACTGGTTGCACACGGGGCCCCAGCAGGGGATTCTCCTGCCCAGCCTCAGCTGAGATCCACTGGGCTTTTCACCGCAGGCCAAGTAAGGCCTGGCCCTCTCCCCCATTCCCAGGTGCCCAGGGCCAGCCCAGCCTGTGTGCACTGCGGGACTTTCTGACTTCTCCTTCAGTGTCATGCTTTGTCTGCAGATATCCCCACACTGTCTCCCACTCATTGTTCATCTCGGATGTCACCTCCTCAAAGACAGCTTCCAGAGAGCCCTGAAGTAAAAGCAAGTGACCCCCCAGCACAGCTACTCTGTCAGTCCCTGATTCAACCACAGGAGCAGAGTTTGTCTTGGCTCACAGTCTGTAGAGGTTCTGGGCCATAGTCGGTTGGCCCCAAGGCAAGGTGTCACTGAAGAGGGGTGTGACGGAGGAGAAGCAGTTAGTGGCATGGAGAGAAGGAAGTACAGAGAGAGAGCAGGAAGGAGAGTGGGAAGGAGGCAGACCCTCCCAGGTCAGGCACACTGACCCACCTCTTCCAACCAGGCTCCACCTCCCAACATCACATTTAGCTATAAATTTTTCAGTGGACTAATCCACGGAGGGACATCGCACCCCCATGATGCAGTCACCTCCCCAAAGTCCCACCTGTGAGTATATAAGGTGTGTGGGCAGGTGTCCAGATATAAACCAGGTCATACTTTGTACCTCATTTTCTTGTTTTTCTTCCTCAGAGCTCCATGACAACTCTGTTGTTTGTTTTCCTTTCTAGACTGAAGGCTCTCTGAGGGTGACAGTGTCAGCCTTGATGATACCCAAACCTTGGTAGGGGCTCACTATGACTACGTTACAACAGAAACAAACTGGGCATCAAGGTAAAACTGCCAAAAGATATACCTGGTTATAGCATCACAGTTTCTCTCTCTCTCTCTGTCTCCCTCTCTCTCTCTCACACACACACACACACACACACAGAGTTGTACTACTTCTTCGTCCTTCCTTTCTCTTTGATTCTGCCTCTTCACCACTATCAGGAAGCAAACAGGGAAATAAATGACTGAAGCGAATGAGCAGAGAACGAACTGTGGCTCATACCCCAGGGTGTGGGCGGACTCTGCTGGGCTCTACTCATCCCCTCACGGATGCGGACCTGGTGTGGCCAGATCTGACCTTTCACAGTGAGTCACAGATCTACCTTCCAAAGACTAGCAGCTAGCTGGAAGAAAACCCTACTGTGGCAAACACGGGTGCTGTTTAGGGGATGACTTGTGCCCACTGGGCTCCATCTTCAGATGCTGGTTCTGTGGACAGTTGGATCTGTCAGTTCCCAGCAAAGCAGGCACTAATATTTGTAACTGCACATAACAAGAAATGGACTTATCCCGTGGCCCTGAACACGTACAAGCAAAGCCACTTGAAGTGATAGTTACCTTTACTGTAATGTATCCTGACATTTTCCATTACTTCTATTTTTTGTAATTTAAAAAAAATGCTAGTGTGTACCCCCAAATGACTGTTACCCCACGAATGGATCCCTTCTTGTGATTTGGAAAACCATTGGTGTGCCTAGATGGGAGACGATTCTACCTGTAGGTTGGCAGCCTCTCTGCTCCTTTTCTGGGAACCCGCCAGCATTTCTATGGCAGCAAGAAAAGTTCTCTTCAAGTTTTGCTTAGATCAGAAAGGCATTAAAGCCTAAGGTCAGTGTACATTAGAAGAGTCTCACAGTTGTCATCAATTTCTAATGACATTAATAACTTTGTGAACTCTGACTTAAAGATTGCTTCTGATGTACATGAACCATCCGTTTGGAAACATTTATTCTAATATTCTTTTTCTACCAAATAATTTGTTTTCTAAACTGTGATCGTTAGATGGCCCTTCTTTTCCTGTGCTGGGGAATGAACCCAGGGTCTCTCATGTTGGGCAGGTGTTCTGCCACTGAGGTATACTCCTAGCTGTATTTTTCTTTATCCCTAGAAAAATATACAATGTTTTTTAAACCAGGTTCACCCAATATTAACTAAATCTTAGTTTATATAAAAATCACCTGCCGGACGCGGTGGCTCACACCTGTCATCCCAGCACTCGGGAGGCAGAGGCAGGAGGATTGCCGAGTTTGAGGCTTGCCTGGGCTACATAGTGAGCTCAGGGCCAGCCTGAACTACAAAGCGAGACCCTGTCTCAAAAAAGGAAAAAAAAAATAGCTTTCATACAAGGTGCAAACAGAACACCTGTCCCCAGGGTTTGAAGGACAGCACATGGCCTTACCCTGGGCGGGCGGAAGGGATCTGTGCAGCTGAAGAGCCCCCTGGGAGGTCGCCTTGAATAAGTGCACCCGGGCACTGCTTGTTTTTCTCATCTTCGCGGGGTCCACGGGGGGCGTAGGAAAAGTGAGGCAGGGGTCCTCCTCTGTGGTGGGATGCAGCAGAGCTTTCGGTTTCTGGAAAGAAATATTTTAAATGATTTGCCTGAGTTTTGGTTTTGTCTCAGTAAGACTCGCTACCCTCGAGCTGGCCCCAAGTCCTTCCAGAAGAGCAGAGGCTTTCTGCTTGGCCTGTTCCTGGCCCCATGGTGTACACACGTGTGCACGCGCACACACACACACACACACATATACATATACACATGCGTGTGCACACAATCTTAAAATTATTTTTGTTATATTAACTGCTCTGCTATGCCAGTTAGTATATTTGAAAAGAGATAGCGAAGAGGTATTATGTATATGACACTATGAAGTTAAATATAATATATTCAATATATTTTGAAAAGTTCTGAGCTCAACTTAGCTCAGAAAGCATTTACTGAACAGTTATACGTTAACACTTATGCAGACTGTATGTAAGTGATACCTTTACATATCCTGGACTCTGTAGCTCAATCTTTTAATGACATCGAACTTTAAAATAACTTTGATTAAAAAGTTATAAACCATAAAGGCAAGAAGTTGTTTTGGATTTCTCATATGAAAATGTTTTACGTTTACATCTTAAGAATTATGTGCTTTAGGCCAGGCATGGTGGCTCGCGCCTGTCATCTCAGCACTCGGGAGGCAGAGACAGGAGGATTGCTGAGTTCGAGGCTTGCCTGGGCTACACAGTGAGCTCAGGGCCAGATGGAACTACAAAGCAAGACCCTGTCTCAAAAAAAAAAAAAAATCAAAAAAAGAATTATGTGCTTTAGAATAGCAACATTTCTGGGAAAATTCCAGTCCCTTACAGACTAGTACAGAATGGCTTTGAACACCCTGCATAGTAGCCCTTGCTGGCCTCAAACTCTGAATCCTGCCGCCCTCAGCCTCTGACACCATGCCAGGCCATTTAAAGGCTTTTTTTAAAAAAGAAGTTATGTGGGCCAGAGATTTAGCTCAGCGGTTCTGGTGCCTGCCTCCCAAGCACAAGGTCCTGAGTTTGATCCCCGGTAACCATATACAATGCTGGGTGTGGTGACTCACGCCCACCAGCACTCAATACCACATACCACAGTGCCAGGCGTGGTGGCTCACGCCTGTAATCCCAGCAGTCGGGAGGCAGAGGCAGGAGGATTGCTGAGTTCGAGGCTTGCCTGGGCTACATAGTGAGAGCCAGGGCCAGCCTGAACTACAAAGCAAGACCCTGTCTCAAAAAAAAAAAAAAGTTATGTGACACCAAAAGTTCTCTCTGACCTACCCTCGAGTAGTCTGGTCTCTGACCTGGTGCCAAGTCTCACGGGACACTCATTCCCAGTGTCAGTGATTCCTAGTGATCTGGTGCTTCCTGCCTTCAACTGCAATATAATTATTTGTCTAGGGAAGAGCAGCTATATGGCAGCAAGTGCTTTCAGTGCTCTAAGCAGGCATAATTAACATTCCTAAAATCACTTCCATGATACATGCGATGAGTGACTCACTAGCCAATGAATTAATAAAAAAATCTTTAAAAAATCTAGCGTGGGGCCGGAGATTTAGCTCAGTGGTTCCAGCGCCTGCCTCGCAAGCGCAAGGTCCTGAGTTTGATCCCGGGTAACCACATACAATGCTGGGCTTGGAGACTCACGCCCACCAACAATCAATACCACATAGCACAGTGCCGGGCCTGGTGGCTCAAGCCTGGAATCCCAGCACTCGGGAGGCAGAGGCAGGAGGACTTCTGAGTTTGAGGACTGCTGAGCTTGAGCACAGGCTACATAGTGAGCTCAGGGTAAGCCTGAACCACAAAGCAAGATCCTGTCTCAAAAAAAAAAAAAAAAAGTGTGAAATTCTCATAATTTGTGCAAATAGGTGAGGTTCTCCACATGTGACGCATTCTTCCAGATACTTATTTTCTCCTATACACGTCTAAAAAACAGACATCTGTTTTAGAGTTCTCCTATCCAAAATTTTGTTATTTCAGTAATGGTAACATGTTTCAAGGTATCTTTTATTTTCTCCTGTTCATTGGCATCCAGTAATGATTTGTAAACCTGAACAAAAACAGTTTTGTGAGTTTAGAGACACATTTTAGAGACATAGTTAGAAAAAGCATAAATAAAATAATTGGTGTAACATAGAGGGAAGAATAAATCATTCTGGGATCATATAGTCCTGAAGGGGTATCCATTGACTGGTCAGGTTCTTGACCTTGTGCAGTAAATGCCAGCTCCCTTCCCCATTCATGACTGAATTTGTTCCCCCACTGTGTTCTTTTGGCAGCTGTGGGGATCAAAACCAGCAGCACTCTACCACTGAGCCACACCCCCACCTTTTTTTTTTTGAGACAGGGCCTTGCTTTGTAGTTCAGGCTGGCCCTGAGGTCACTATGTAGCCCACACAAGCCTTGAACTCAGCAAACCTCCTGCTTCTGCCTCCCAAGTGCTGGGGTTACAGGCTTGAGCCACCAAACACAGCATTCGTGGTATGAGATACTGATTGCCAGTGGGCGTGGCCACCACGCCTGGTATTGTTGTATGTGGTTACCGGGGATTGAACCAGGGACCTTGCGCTTACAAGGCTGGCGCTGGAATCACTGAACCAAATCTCCGGCCCACCCCCACCCTTTTGTATTATTCATTCTGAGACAAAGGCTTGGTCAAATGCCCAGGGAGAAATCAAATGTGCCTTCCTTCTGCCTTAGCCTCCCCTGGTGCTGGGGTTACAGGCCGGGGCCTCAGCCTCTGATAGAACCTTGCTGGAATAAAGATGCTATTTTGCAGGAGGGTACATTCATTTACCTGAATACCTTACTTTTTAGTCTCCCCAGTCTGTTACAAAATAGTCCTAAGGATGTGACTTAGGTTGGGAAGATCATAGTGAGAGAAAAGCAGAATATGATATGGAGAAATGAATGCTTTATATCCAATCATTAAAGACAAAATTCATAAGGGTAACCTCAATACTGAAGGTTAAGAGGTTTCTTATCTTGAAATGTCTGCGCTCCGCTGCAGCAAAGATTGAGAAGCCTACCAAATAATAATGCAGATAAAGTAGGTAGGCTTTTTACGGACGCCTGAATTGTTATAAATGTTTTTAGTACTAAATAAAAGAGCTCATTAAAGAGAAAATATGGTCTGGAAAGTTAATTTTTCCCTAAAAGAGAGTAACTGAATTATCTCTGATAGGCACAATAAAGTGCCAGAACCACTCCTGGGTAAAAGGCATTATTTTCCAACTGCAAACACATAACTATATAATGAAATTTTAGTTTTATTTTACTACTGACCTTTAACAAACTATTTATCCTATTTGAACATGTACCTCGTTGGACTATACCAACTATAAAGCAAAGCACATAAAGCATTTTTAATTCTTTTAGGGAACAGTACTAACCAAATCAGAAATTTATTTCATGCTGGGTTCTACAAAATATTCTTTCATTTTATGCAGAAAAAAATGGGCTTTATGAAGAAAATGAGTAAGGAAGCTTTTGTAAAATATCAAATTCAGATCCTTCTGGAAATCAGAGAATGCTGTAAATAAGTTTCAGTGTCTACTTGAGAACTTTACCTCCCTTCACAACACTAACCGGTGACAAGTACAAACAAGGACACTGGGTGGGATAGATCATCTTGATTGCCCTGGCTGGAGAAATTAGTAAAGCACACTGCTGGGTGTATTTGGGTGGGTCATGGGATGTGAGCTTGGAGAATGTCTCTGGCCCCTGGCTCCTTCCTTTCTGATGTGCACACTTGTACATCATCTGCTTCCCAGCTGCCGTGATCTGAGCACAGTATAACATAGCTTGGATCATAGTATAGCTTCGAACTTCAGCTCCTTCCCGCCTTGCAATCAACCAACCATGGACTGAACCCTCTGAAATCATGGCCAAATAAAGTTCTCCCTTAAGTTGCAAGTCTCAGGTAATTTGTCCTAGCAACAGGGAAGTTGACTAATACACTGGGAATGTCAGATTTTATAATTTTATTTAGCTGACGAAACAATCAGTGTCTAGTGAAGACACCAGACTACTTCCACAGAACAACTCAGTAAAGGAAGTTGCAATTTGTAGAACATTTAAGGGCTTTAGCTAGTCATGGCTCATCCTATCACCATGGCTGTTGTGTCCACCCTTGATTCCTTAGGTATCCAACAGAGGGCAGGGATTCCCTACTCTCTGCGGGAAGAACAGAGGGAGTCAGTAATCTCCCACTCAGAAAGCTACTCATGATACAGCAGGTAAAGCAACAGAATACATACAAACACATACGTAGTACAAGACCTCCTGGAAATCAGAGAGCAAATATTTAGAATGTTCCCAATCCCTCAACATTCGCAACATGGCAGCTCCACGTGCATTTCTGTCCAGAGATACTCTGGATTCCCCTGTGGTACCATGTGACTTGCTGCTGTAACGTTACCACCATTTCAAAAGTAGCAAATAAACCACTTTGGCATTCTCACTCTACTTTTTCTTACCCTGGATCTGCCCCTATTTTCAAGATATAAATGAGTTACTAAGAACTTTTCTTCTTAAACGAAATAAATTGTTTTACCTGTCAAATATACTTGGAGCTTTGTGCATGTTAAGTAATCCATTAGTAATCACGCCGACCTGTGCTGTCAGGAGCCAGCACAGTGCTTGCCCTGGGGAGACACTGGCTGGGAAGTCGGACTTCCTGACCCTAGAGACAACCTCTTTGATGCTGATGTAGGATCCATGTTTTCTTTTTTTTTTTTTTTTTTTTTGAGACAGGGTCTCGCTTTGTAGTTCAGGCTGGCTCTGAGCTCACTATGGAGCCCAGGCAAACCTTGAACTCAGCAATCCTCTTGCCTCTGCCTCCTGAGTGCTAGGATTACAGGTGTGAGCCACCGTGCCCGGGCCATGTTTTCTTTTTAAATGCTGGTTGCTGAGTGTTTAGACTGTTCATCAAGTTGGACTCTCATGATCTGTATCTTTTCTGTATGTCAAAAATCTGAATAAGCTATTTGGTGCTGAAATGCTGATGTAAAATGACAAAATTTCCTATTTATTCATATGGTCACATCTCTGCCAACTTTACTCAATCCAAAGTAAGAGAGCAGTAATTTCTGTGCGTACAAATTTGAACACCACTTAACAGAGCAGCAAATAAAAACAAAAATAACTACCACCAAATTGTCCCAGATCACAGGACTTCTGTGGGATAGTAAGGAGCTGTTGAGAGAAAAAAAAAAATGTATCCTGGCAATCCTACATACGAGGGAGATGAAAACATTAACGGGAAGCTGCAAAGTAAGTGCTTCTCCTGCCTTACAAGGTTACAGGTGCTAAGAGGAGCCCTTGTGAGCCAGCAGACCAGCAGTCCTGGGCTATCTTAACCAAGGGCGGCCTGTGGCCTCCCAGAGACCAGGGGAGCTTAGGCCAGGCAGAAGGGGAGAAACAGAGAAGGTAATCGCCAAGAATACAGAGTTCAGCTAACCTAGACAATGCAGGAGCTGGAATGCGCTATCCTCTGGCCTTTCTTCCCTGGCCGACTATTGCTTAAGGAAACGGGAAAAGGCAAAGTCATCAGAGAAAGGGTTCAAGATCCAAAAGCGATTGGTTAGGATTCACAGATTCTTTTGGGAAATGTGTCCCTTAACTGCCAGGCATTCCCTCCCTCCCTTTCTCCCTGTGTTTCCATCCCGCCCTCTCCTCCCAGTTGTTTCTTTCTACTCAGTCTTCTTTCCACTCCAACTTACTCTTCTCACTTCTCTTTTCTTTTGTCAGTTTAGTGGCTACCAGAGTCAGAGATTCCTTAAAACAGTGAAGTGAAAAAAGAGGAAAGAAAGTGGAAGATCGGGTAGTATGAGGCCATTTTCACGATGTTTTAACTAGGGACCTCAAGTTTCCAATGTTGTTACCTTGAAGACACACTCGTAAGTAAAATAAATAGGACACAGATGGGTAAACAATGTATCTTTTCCCTGGTATGAGAAACTGAAGATATAAATTAGTTCTAAAATGTAGGATATTGTGAAATAGAAAATTTTCAAAAGGAAAAGGGTAGGGCCGGAGGGTTAGCTCAGTGGTTCCAGCGCCTGCCTCGCAAGTGGAAGGTCCTGAGTTCGATCCCCGGTAACCACATATAATGCTGGGCGTGGAGACTCAAACCCACCAACAATCAACACCGCATACCACAGTGCCGGGCGTGGTGGCTCACGCCTGTCATCCCAGCACTCGGGAGGCAGAGACAGGAGGATTGCTGAGTTCGCGGCGGCTTGCCTGGGTACCATAGTGAGCTCAGGGACAGCCTGAACTACAAAGCGAGACCCTGTCTCAAAAAGCAAAAAAAAAAAAAAAAAAAGGAGAAGGGTAGTGGTAAGGAAAGAAGGGAGAAAAACATTTGAGGATTAAAAAAAGGAAGCAAAGCTTATGTATATGGGGAGAGAGAGTTGTAGGGTGGGGAAGGGAATGGGAAAAATTAGAATTAGGTCATGTCATGTACTGGTACAAATTCTCAATATTGTGATCATAATGTATATATAAAATGTACCAATAAAATCAAGTAAAAAATTTTTCATTACTGTTTAAAACAAAATATACTTAAGACTCTTACATAGTCTACTATAACAAAAGAATTTTACACTAAAGCAGTCATTTTACTTAACACAGGAATGCATTTCTTAGATGATTCTTTTTGAGCACAGCACCCAACCATTCTGCAATAAAGAAATTTAATTTCATGACTCTACACAGAGGAAAATGCCAATACTGCCTCAGCCTAACACCTAAGTCCTGTAGTCTAAGACTGCACCACTTTGATAAGGCCATGAGAACTCTATAGAGACTTCTAGAAAAGAGGAGGCCCCAAGTGAGCAAATCCCCAAAATCTACAGTAATAAGTCACACAGAGCTCAAAACTCAAGTGGTTCTGAAGGCTGTAGAGGCAAGAGGTCATGTGTCAACAACAGGGGGTCAATTATTTACTGCATATTGTTTAATATTTGGGGATTTACTTTTCATCTGCAATATAAGAACAAATATAAGAACAAATAATTCCTCTGAGGCATTATGATAAGTATTTTTTAAATGTAAAATGCATTTTGAGACAACTGAACCATACATTACTGACATTACTGAGTGATGCTGGTTTTCTGTGATGGTATGCTATGGTTACGCAGACAACTGTCTTTGTTCACAGGAGACACAAACTTGTGAATTGTTATAAATTAAGCATCATATGTCTGCAACTTATTGTCAGTTCATCAAAGCTACACGTCACTTAAAACACACACACACAATGATAAATACTGAAAAGAAGTCTGGCCAACTTCTCATCTCTCTGGAAGTCTAAGAAGTGGCATCAATTTTAGTAGCAGAGGCCTAAGGGGAGGGTGGCCAGAATAAAGAAGATGGCTTGAATTTTTTTGTAATTCCTTTCTTCCTTGCTTAGTGCATAAAGCCCTAGAGAAGGTAGAAAATTTATTATTGAGAGAAGATAAAACAGATCTAACTCATACCACTAGGTAAGGGCTGCCCCATAACAGGTGCCTTCATTGTTGAATGTCAGGATGCTTATTATAAATATGCTTAATAACTGAATATTTACATATTGATATTAGGCATTCCTTTCCCTAGCACACAGAAGTGCTGATTCTAAGTACCTGCACCAGGTTCATTTCTAACCCTTGTGGTAATAGAATATAAAGTACTCACCAGCTCTAGTGGACTGAGACGGATGCCAGAGATAGGCCTGCAATCAGATGACTCAAAACTGGATGCATGGAGGCTAACATAAGAGACAGTACAGAGTTATAATTTCTGAAGAATTATTTGTTTTACTTTTACTATATGTTAGTTAAGTATTGCTAAAAAACAAATACAAGCATTGAACTCATAAACCTTGAGAAAAGAATAATTTTAAAATGTTACAGTACTTAAAATATTTTATTAGCAAGGCTTTTTCTTCTTTGAGGAAGATTTTTAAAAATATTAAATAGTGAAAATAAATGTATAGGGCTGGAGATTTAGCTCAGTGATTCCAGCGCCTGCCTAGCAAGCGCAAGTTCCCTGGTTCTATTCTGGTAACCACATACAATGATCTGATACTGGGTGTGGGGACTCACGCCCACCAGAAATCAGTACCACACCCCACAATGCTGGGCGTGGTGGCTCACGCCTGTAATCCCAGCATTTGGGAGGCAGAGGCAGAAGGGTTGCTGAGTTCCAGGTTTGCCTGGGCTACCTAGTGAGCTCAGGGCCAGCCTGAAGTACCAAAGGGAGACCCTGTCTCAAAAACAAAAAAAAAAGAAATGTATATAATGATGAAAAATTTGATTTGCTCATACCACTTTATAATCACTAACCATTCTATTCCAAAACAACTTCCTGGAGCCAACATGGAAATCTTGAACAAAAGTCAAACTTTTTTTTTTTTTTTTTTCGAGACAGGGTCTTGCTTTGTGGTTCAGGCTGGCTCTGAGCTCACTATGTAGTCCAGGCAAGCCTTGAACTCAGCAATCCTCCTGTCTCATGCCTCCCAAGTGCTGGGATTACAGGCGTGAGCCACCATGCCCGGCAAAAGTCAAACTTTTAATATAATCCTTTTGAAATCAGTTAACACAATCCATTACACTAACAAGGTCAAGAAGAAAAATCATATAATCATATCAATATGAATTAGAAAGAGTACTTGATAAAACCTAATTCACAATAAAAACCATTCAGTATAAAATCTCTCAGTAAACTAAAAACAGAAGGAAATTTCTTCAATTTGATAAGGAATGTCTAAAAATGTCACACAGCCAACACTGTATTTCATTATGAGAAACCCTCATTAAGGTCAGGAACAAGGCAAGAATGTCTCCTCTCATCATAGCTATTCAATATAATACTAGAAGTCATAAGCAATGCAATAAAACAAGAAAAGGGAATAAAAGATATATGGCTTGGGAATAAAGAAACAAAATTTTGTTTGCAGAAGGCATGACCATCTATGTAGGAGCTGACAAAAGAACACTAAAATAAGTGACTACAGCAGGGCTACAGGATACAAGATTAATACAAAAAAGTGATGAAAACCAAAACAATAGCACAACACCATGTAAATTATGGTTTTCTTCAATGAAATACTTAAATACAAATCTAACAGAATATGTACACCATCTGTATGGGACAGATGGTAAGAATCAATGAAAGAAATGAAAGAACTAAATAAATGGGGAGGTATTTCACTTGCATGGTTAGGAAGACTCAATACCATCCAGATGTCAGTGGTCCCAACTAATTCTAAGATTTAATGAAATCTCAATAAAAATCCCAAGTAATTTTGTAGCTATTGATAAACTAGTTATAAAGTTAATGTGGAGAGGCAGATGACCCAGAATAGACAACACAACACTGAAGGAAAAGAACAAATTCAGAGGACTGACAATACCAGATTTTAAAATGTACTATACAGCTACCATAATCAAGACAGTGTGGTATTGGTAAGAGAACACACTGGTAAGAGACTAATGAAACAGAGTGCATAGCCCAGAAATGACCCACACAAAAACAGTCAATTGATCTTTTATAAAAGAGTGAAGGCAATACAGATTTCTTTAACTTACACTTAGGTGGTGGCCTGATAAATTTAGCACAAGTTGAAACTTTCATAGTCAAAAATGCATTGAATACACCAGCACTGTATGGTGCGGGTTGTTTGCCCTCACAATCCTGTGGCTAACTAGAAGCTACAGCTTGCCAACACTGCTCAGCACCACATGAGAATATCCCACTGCATATGGCAATGCCAGGAAAAGATCAAAATTTAAAGTCCAGGTTCCATGGAATACATATCACTTTCACATGACTGTAAAATACAAAATTGTTAAGTTGATCAGGGACTTTGTACACTACAGAAAGATAGCCTATAACAGATGGTGCTAAGACAAATGAACATCCACATGCAGAAAAGGGAAACTAGACACAGACATTACACCCTGTACAAAAATTAACTCAAATTCTATCACAGACCTAAATATAAGACTTAAAACTATAAACTCCCAAAGGATAATAGGAGAAAGTCTAGATTACCTTGAGTAAAGCAATGACTCTTACTCATCATCAAATGCATGCTCCAGGAAAGAAAGACTTTGTAAGCAAGACTTCGCTAAAATTCAAAATGTCTGTTTTGCAAAAGACACTGTCAGGAGATCACGAAGAAAATCTACAGACTGGTAGAAAACATCTGCAAATAACATACGGTGTAAGATAAAAAAATAGTAATCCAAAATATAGAAGTATTAAAATTCAATAATAAGCCAAGTGTGGTAGCCTATGCTGTAATCTCAGCACTCGGGAGGCTAAGATAGGAAGACTGTGAGTTTGAGGCCAGCCTGGAATACAGAGAGACATCTTGTCTCAAAAACAAAAAACAAACGATGACAACAAAAAAAACCCCATATTTCAACAATAAGGACACAAAGAACTCAAAAACTGGGTCACAGATGCCAGACAACTAAAGACATACAGATGGAAAAAAGATGTTCATCATCATACATCTCCAGGGAAATGCAGATTAAGAGAGAGGTGCCACAGCACACCTATCAGGATGGCTGAACTGCAGACCCCTGACAATACTAAATCCCAGTAAGAAGACAGGAAGAACAGGAACTCTTACCCATGCCGGTGGATATATGAAATGGTACAGCCACTTTCGTGGATAGTTTGGCAGTTTTTTACAAAACTGAAGATAAGCTTACCATATAACCCAGCAACTATCTTCTTGCCATGTACTGAAAGGAGCTGACATCTTATGCTCATATAAAAACTTGCACATTGACACTGATAGTAGCTTTATTTGTAATTCCCAAAACTCAGAAGGAACTGAAATGTCCTTCAGGAGTTGAACAAGTAAACTGTGGAATATCCAGACAATGTAGTATCATTAGGCACAAAAAGAAATGGGCTATCAAGTCATGGAAAATCATGGAGGAAACTTAGATGCATATTACTAAGTGAAGGAACCCAGTTTGAAAGACAACATACTGTATGATTTCTACTGTATGACATTAAGAAAAGGCAATACCATGATTCGGTGGTGGCCAAGCTTTGGAAGAAAAGACAGAACCGAGGGAAATTAAGGGAAAATGTACTCCGGTAACCTCAGGGTACCCAAAGTAAACTCTCTTATACCTGAAGGAGGAAGGAGGTCTATTTTCCAGTGTTCTTGATGATGCAGGTCCGAATAGCTTCCTTTGGTCTTCCTGAGGTGTAAATGGCCTTTGGGTTGTAACTGTCCGTAACGCATTTCGTGCTTCACTTATAATTTCTGCACTGGTCTTCTGCTTGGACACGGAAGGTCTGTAAAATGGGTCCATTTTTTTCTAGCTTCTTATTATCTGAAGACAGCACCTTTCTTTTTTACAGTAAAATAATTTTCAGACACCACACCCTGAAAACATATAATAAATATCAACTGTTACTCCCCAATGAAATAGGAATGCTCAAGCCCTTCCATATACTAACCCATTCTTTTATAATGAGCTTTAAAAAACTCTAAATAATTTTTAACTAAAAATCCAAACAGGGCTGGGCGTGGTGGCTCACGCCTGTAATCCCAGCACTCGGGAGGCAGAGACAGGAGGATTGCTGAGTTCGAGGCTTGCCTGGGCTACATAGTGAGCTCAGAGTCAGCCTGAACTACAAAGCGAGACCCTGTCTCAAAAAAAAAAAAAATCCATACAGGGTAAAGATGAAGGAATAGTTTCAAAAGCATGGGCTGCAAGGTGTGCCAATGTGTGATGGAGGAAAAGATGTGCCAATAAGAAATCCAAGATGAGAGGAAGAACAAAGTCATCTCACTTTTGGGTGGGTAGTACTGAGGCTCAGTAGGCAAAAGTTCTACCACTGAACTCCCTCCTCAGTCCATAACTTCTATTCAGCCTACAAGACAACACAAGTAGATCTCTTCAAATTTTAAACTGAAGTTCTCTTTCACTAAATTTTAGACAGATGGGGCCTGCTTCCAAATTACACTTGCTTTACAACAAACTTCTGGGAATGGCTCAGCCCCATAGTTTGTCCATGATTATTTTTGAATGAGCATCTTCAAATTGCCTCGAATCTGGGCCAGTGTCCTAGATGACTATGTACCAAGTAGTATGAAACATTCCTTTCCAAGTCCATCTTGCTCACTTAAAGAGTTAAAGTCATGGACAAAGGCCATAAGAACGAAGATCCTTCTCAAAGACTGGTGTATCCCATGATGACCAATCAGGCTTTAAAATAATCTAGATTTTATTGTTTTAGTTTTCATCAATTTTTATTACTAGTACATGTTTGCAGTTCATGATGACTACATTCCTCATGGGGACCTGGTACATATACTAACACATATCCTCTTTTTCATCCACTTCTCTCCTTCCCTCCATCTCTTGGTCCCTTCCGCTTTTACAAAAGATTAAGTACCCTTAAAATCATCCAGATTTTTAAAAGTTTAATTCTAATTAGTATATGGTATTGAGGATCATTTCTTTAAAAAATCTTTAGCTTTAAAAAATAAAAAAATTAGGCCGGAGATTTAGCTCAGTGGTTCAGGCGCCTGCCTAGCAAGCGCAAGGTCCCTGGTTCAATCCCAGTAACCACATACAACAATACTGGCCGTGGTGACTCACACCCACCAGCAATCAGTACCACATACCACAGTGCTGGGTTTGGTGGCTCATGCCTGTAATTCCAGCACACAGGAGGCAGAGGCAGGAGGATTGCTGAGTTCCAGGCTTGCCCTGGCTATATAGTGAGCTCAGGGCCAGCCTAAACTACAAAGCGAGACCCTGTCTCAAAAAAAAAAAAGTATATATATATATATTATATATATATATGTAATTAAATAATAATCCTACAAAAATCTCTAAAGTGAAAAAGGTCTATAAATTATTCACAGACTCCAGCTACCCAGTTTTCGAATGGCTTTTGCAAAATAGAAAATATTTTGTGACATATGCCAAAGGAACTAATAAGTAGAATGAACAGGTAATTCCTTAGAACAGATTTACTGCATAATGATTCTGTATTTAAGTTTTTACATAATAATAGACAATAAGAATATCTGTTTAGTTCTAGCCAACCCCCCCCCCCAAGAGTTTTCAAGTAAAAGATCTAGATGAAAACTACAAACAGTGTCAGTCTTTTCATATGAAAAGGCCGGGTGTTGCACTGAAACAGGGAAAAGTTACTGGATAAGCAGTAGTATGTCAGGAATTATTGGGACAAGACTTTGAACTTAAGCAAGGTTTCTAGAATTATGTACATAAACACAGCTATAAAGAATGAGGGCAGACCTCATGCATTTAACTTCTAATACTTGACATGATTGGCTTTTCATTTTAAAGTATTCACTATGATTTTGAAATATACAAAATCTTTTCAGCATATACATACACAATTACATATATTGTTTTTAGATAAATTTAGCCCAACAATATCTAATGTAAGTGGTCATGACGGGTTGTTGCTTTGTTTATAAAAGACCCAGTGCATGGCTGGGCATGTAGCTCAGGGTGCACTTAGTGTGCAGGGGCCTTGGGTTTGATCGCCACCATTCCCCAAAGAAAAACAATTGCAAGATGAAACAGCGCCCTTTAGTGAGAAGAGGTTTCTTCTTCAGCCTGAATCAGGTCTCCTACCACTTTGGCCTCACATAGCGCTAACAACTACACACTAACAAGTACATCAATGTTCAAGGGAATTCTGGCAAACTTAATACAGATTAAAGAAAGTGCTTTAGGGAGCAGTAACAGACTCTCATTCCTGACCCAAGCTTCTTCCTGGCTCTCTTTTAGTTTGCACTAAAAAGTATTCTGCTTTGCAAGTAAGGATGCAGGAATATTTCCCCAGGTCACATTCTACGAACTCTGTGAGTTATATGGGCCACAGGAATTTAGTCTGATTAAGTAAGAATGTAAATAACGGGCTTAAAATATTTCTGTGTAAAATTTTACCACAAATTCTAATATAGCTTTCTGCATCCTTTTTTTCTCTTCCCTCTAAATCTCACTTTGCCATCTACTTGATGAGAAAATGGTGTAATATAAAATCTGCAGTTAATCTTTTCTTATTATATTAATATTAATATAGTCTTAAGCAACTCAATCAGGGAAACAGTTAATTGTACAAGTATATGGTTAAAAGTGGGGTTCTTTGTTGGGGGAGGATTGTTTTTCTTGTGCTAATTAAATCACAAATTAACATAGATGGTTTTTACTAATCTGAAAAATAATCACTCACCAATGAAAGCCCGTCCACTTAAAAATAAAGCATCCGTGAACCATAATGCAGTAGCATCACAGAAATTTTAACTTTACAAAATTTTCCTGACGATATGAGCAAATTCATTCGACTAGCACTGATCAACTATTTTCTATGTGCAAAACTCTCTGCTTGAGTCTCCAGGAAGAAGAGAAAATACTGTTTGAATTCTCAGCAAGATAGAGCGCTCATACTGATCATTTTAATACCAAGCACATCATCTCGGTCCCTGCAGCAATTCTGTAATGTGGACAATCTTACCCAGTAGTACCAAAGCTGTGACAGGTACCGAAGGGTGCTAGTCATACTCTCCCCTACTGGACGGTGTGGCAGGAGGCCATGGTGGCAACGGTTCCCTCCCAACCATAGCGACACACCAGTTCTCTCATACGGTAGCTTTCTCGGTGTGCACCAGCTGGATAGCAGTCCTACTTGCACTAGAATGATTTTAACAGAAGGAAGAAACTGAGGCACCAACAGAAATAAAGATAAATTATCACATGATCGCAAGGAGGAAGAGAGGGTGTCTAGCAGACTTACGGCAGAGGTATTAGTTAAACTAATTAGTTAGTTCTGAAAAATGGACTGAATTTGAACCAGCGACCATGGCTGGCATTGAGGCTGGACAGAAGAAGAACCTCCAGCAAAGCCAATGAGTAAGCAAAGGAAGAACATCATGAACACATGTGGTGTGTGCGGGTAAGAGGGAACTCTGAAAACAAAAACTGGAGCCAATCTGGAAAGAGAACCAAATGTTATATAAAGAAATAAAAGCTGATAAACTTAAGGCCAGAGATTTAGTTCAGTGGTTCCAGCGTCTGCCTTGCAAGCGCAAGGTCCAGAGTTTGATCCCCAGTAACCACATACAATGCTGGGTATGGAGACTCACGCCCACCAGCAATCAATACCGCATACCACAGTGCTGGGCGTGGTGGCTCACGCCTGTAGTCCCAGCACTCGGGAGGCAGAGACAGGAGGATTGCTGAGTTCCAGGCCTGCCTGGGCTCCATAGTGAGCTCAGAGCCAGCCTGAACTACAAAGCGAGACCCTGTCTCCAAAAAAAAAAAAAAAAGCTGATAAATGTAAATAACTGATTTGAGCCAGGTATGGCAGTATATGCCCTGAAACACCAGCACTATGGGAGGCTGAAACAGAGGAAAAGGAAAGAAGCAAAGAGAGAGGGAGAGTGGGAAGGAGGAGAATGAAGTTCAATGCAAAGGCCACAGGTTAAAAAAAAGATGCGATCCGCCAAGGAAAGATGGGCAAGAAGGACAGAAAGACTAGAAGTGGCAAAACCAGGCAGTTCTCATATAAACATTCACCTAATTCCACTCTAAGGGGTCATCTGTTTAAGGAACCTCTCCTGGACATTCTTTTCCCACCCTCCTAAGTCAAAAATGAGGTGTCCTCAGATGTATAAATACTGTATTTTTTCTCTGGCATGAGAAACTGAAAATGTAAATGTTTAAATGGCCTGATAGATACTGTGAAATAGAAAACATTCAAAGGGAAAAGGGGGTAGGGCTAAACAAAGAAGGAAAAGAAAAAAACCTGACAGTTAAAAAAGGAAACAAAACTTAGGTACATAGGGTGGGGGGGTTGTAGGGTGGGCAGGGGAATGGGAAAAAATTAAGAATTAACTCAAGTCATGTACTGATACAAATTCTCAATGTCAATTGAGATCATGATGTGTATATAAAATGTACCAATAAAATCAATTTTTAAAAAAGATGAGTGTCCTTCGTCCAGTCTCCACAAGTTCCCCTCTAGTTTGTCTCTACACCTTCCTATTGTGTCATAAATGCTTGTGCACCTTTGCGTGTATTGTCCCACCAGAGTGTGAGACTCAACATTCCAAGGGAGACACAGGCAAAGATCAACACCTGCACAACGGCTTAACCCCAGTTGCCAACATGGGCTCAAGCTAAGGCATTTCCAGGTGAGGGCTACACAGCTTCTTTAATGGGAGATACTTGTTACAGAAGATTACAAAAGCCTATCGGACTTTATTTCAAAGGGCCTTGATGTATACCACATGATGATATGAGTTTAAATTTAGACCCCCCCCCCCTTGAGGCCAGAGATTTAGCTCAGTGGTTCCAGGGCCTGCCTAGCAAACGCAAGGTCCCTGGTTCGATTCCCGGTAACCACATACAACCACATACAATACCAGGCATGATGACTCATGCCCACCAGCAATCAGTACCACATACAACAGAGGGTACTGAGGGTGTTGGGCAGAGGCAGGAGGATTGCTGAGTTTGATGCTTGCCTGAGCTTCATAATGAGCTCAGGGCCAGCCTGAACTACAAAGCAAGACATTGTCTCAAAAAAAAAAAAAAATCTGTCTTTACCTTTGCAGGTAATAGCCACCAGAAGAAAAGCCTTCTTGCTAATGCAATCCTGTGCTGTCGGGTCGGCAACAGGTGTCAGGCTGGCCATCTGCACAGCTTTCCCTTCAAGTTAAATGCTCAGCCCTTTTCCAGCCCTTTGAACTATTCTGTTAATATGTGCCTCCAACTGGGCAGTAGTAAAGCGCTTAGATGCTGTCAGGGTTTAGGCCCTTCAACAGTTCAAGCTTCCATGATTGTGAGAAAGACCTGCATAAAACTCTAAACCTGTTTCCTCTTTTAAAATCTTGATAGCAATAAGAACTGTCTCCGGATTGTTTGAGAATTAGGTAAAATGCTCCATATAAAGCACTTTTGCATGGTGCTGGACAATTAGAAACTTTTAACAAACCACTGTCTAAGTCTTAACAAAGGAATACAGAAAAAAATTTTCTCCAGTAAATGAAAAATTCACTTAAAAAAGGAAGGAAATTGAAAAACAAAACCAGAAAATATTTGTTCAATATTTTATTCATTTCGAAAGTGTTAGAACTTAAATTGGGGTACTTTCCTTTAATAGGTGACTTTTGTTAAGTATTTTATTGAATATCACTATCCCAAATGTGTTACAAATTCACAAAATAGGTTATAAATAAAGAGCACAGCTTGCTCTTCTACCAATTTGAAAGAACTCTAAATCAGGGAGGGATGGAAGGCCTACTGTGATACTGGTGGGAAACAGGCACATACGTGTATTTTAACGTATGGTAAACACTTACATAATCACTTTACTGGGGCTCTATGTGTTGCCTAGAAGAGCCCAGGTACAGCCTGGGCGACCTTGGCTCTGCTGCCTTCAGCCTACCGCGCTCTCCTTCAGTAAACATTATTGACCATCTGATAAGGACTAGCGTGCTGTCCCGGAGCTCAGTGCGTGGAAACAGTGGCGCCCGACTTCTCTCCATCGCCTCTCCCGACCGAGGCAGACCGGCAGAAGGCTCTGCCCCCGAGAAACCAGCCGGGGACGCCTCATCTCCCGCGCGGAGGGCTGCTCGCTCACTGCCTGCAAAACCCAAAAATCCCCAATCCTCGGTGTCACCCCGCCGGGCCTCGCCCTCTTGAGCTCTAGCTCCGCCCGGCGGGCCGTCGTCTCCATGACAACCGTACACAAACCACCTCCCGCCACGATGCCGACCTACCACCGCTGGACAGGCAGAGAACAGGGGAAGGAGTGTGAGTGGGCACAGGGATGAGGACTCCGGTCCTGACCCAAAGTACCTGTGAGAGCGCTGGAGACGGAAACCCAAACCGAATTCAGCTCCTCCTGCGCCTCCCCAGCCGCAGCCCGATGGAGTAGGTAGGCGGAGCGGCCGGCGGGCGCCGCGGTGCTACTGGGCCTGCGCCACCCGCGGCGCCTGCGTAGACGTGCGGAGGCGTGGCTCCGGGAGGTGCTGGAGGAGGAAGCTAGAGGGTAGTAGAGTCAGGGTCTGTCAGGGGAGGTGGCTTCTCTTACTTATGCCCCTCCGAGATACCCGCACAGCTATTAAATTACAGTAGCAGAACGGCAGCTATAATGTCTGGGGTAAGAATCAGGTTTTACTGCTTCCACTCGTGGATCTGTATATCTTGGAGCTAGTTCCTAACCTCCTGGGTGTCCTCATACCCTAAGTGGAGGATTGTATGTAGTAGTAACTATGCCTGGAGCTTTTATGGAGATTAAGTGAGAAGATAGATCTAAAGCCAATACACGTGGCTATCATTGTTCAGCTGATATCGCTAAGAGATTTCATCTGCGCAGCTCTTCGGGCCTTATGAAGCGTGTTCACGTAGCTCTTAGAAGGCTTTGCAACTCTGTGCACAGGGAGGAGGACCTTAGGGATCTAGTGAGTGGCAAAACAAGATTCAGATACCCCTGGCTAGCCGTTTTGTTTTGTTTGTACTGTATCATCACGGTTGAATGTTTAAAATAACCCCGTTTTTTGTTTCTACTTTTAATTTTGTTCTCTCCTCTTAGATCTTCCGCAACACTTTACAGTGTTAAGTACAAGTGAGACCATAATCATTCTCCACTCAAGTTTACACCACTATTATAAATATAGGGGTTTTTCAGCTTAAGTGTCGTTGTCAACATTGGGAAAATGCCACATCCCTTGGTGCTAAGTATCTTGTAAAGAATAATTAAACTGAATATATTTTGAGCACATACTATGTGCTTCGTGAGAAATGATACCCAAACTAATGGAGAGTAAACATTTTTCAAACTATCCAATAAGATTTCACAACAATAAATGATTAGTTGATTGATTTTAGGGCTGAATACAAAATATTTTGTGTTCTTTGGGGGGAAATGTTTTCTACTGACTCACTGTAAATTATCATAGCAAGGACTATTTATTGGCCACCACTCCATTGTGCAAAGGGACATTTATCTGTCATATAAAACCATAACTAGAATTTGAATTCACAGCGTGTGAGCTTTGATAAAATGCGATTGTTTTGGCCTCTCAGTCATTCAAAAATGTATTCACTGCTATTTATCTTCTGTCCACTGATGGAAAGTTTGGTAAAATCCTTGAATTTTCTCCTCAATCATAGAGACCTGATGGCGCGATAGTAATTGTTCCATTGACAACTTCATTCCAGATTACACTAGGTGCAGGACATAAGCAAATGTGTCAAAGTTTACTTGAAATCAAGCTTTCATCTCCTTTTTTCCACTCTAGGCTTAAGGTCTTTAGCAGAACTTCCCAGAAGAGATGCAGTTTGCTTAGCTTGCCCTCGTCCATGCCCCAGAGCAATGATGGTGAACCTTATAGAGTTTTCAGTGAACAGCCAGCAGTGCCATGCATGCCGAAAGCTCACCACCACTGCCCTAAAGATGTGAGACTCAGCGTGGATGCAAGTGGGCAGAGAGAGGGAAGAGAGGAAGGAAATGGAACCCTTCTTCCTGGATTTGAGTGGCCTCGAGCTTGCCGTGCTGGCCAATGTACATTTGGGTCTTTACTGGGTTCTTCGGCCTTCTCACTGGTGAGGACTCTGGCCTGAGGACTCCTGACCCAGTGGATATAGTACTATTCACTAGTAGCCTCTGCTACCTCCCTTGCTCCTAAACCTCCAAGGGTCACTCCAGCTTGCACTGGCCCTTTAAATGCATCCCAAGGAGAACCCCAGACAGCTCTGGCCAGGGACTCTGGGCATGCTGACATATCCTGTGTTGCAGCCACAGGACTGCTGTCTCTGGTGGGCCCACCTGGTTTGAGACCTCTCTCTGTCTCACTCTTTTCTCCCTCTTCCTCTCCTGCTCCCCCTCTCATCTGAGATAAAGAAGAATCACTCCACATTCCTTTCTCCAAGAGCACTTTTCTCAAACATCCTCCCCTACCACTTTCTGACTCCTTATTGTCAGACTGAGTCTGGGAAGGAAACTGGTGGGGGCCTGGCCATTTCCCTGCATCCTGTCCCTTTGCCCTATGTGTCACCTTCACTTGGAGCTGATAATTATAAAATTACTATTTCAGTTGTACAGAGGTTTTACTAGTTATGATCTTGCATCTAGGGTCCTGTCTCAAGTGACCTCAGAAATGTGCTACTGGAATCTGCAGCAAGCCAACCTAGAAGGCTGGGGAGGTCTGCCAGGCAAGCCAGAGCAATTGAAATGGGTGACGAGGTCAGAATTATAGGAATTGATTATTTGAAGCAATAAAGCTGTGCGGCCTTCTTCACTGAAGAACATAATATGGGAAAATATTTAGGCAAACACACCAGTGGCCTCTCTGTTAGGCATGTGTTCCTCCACAGCTGCCTGATGGCTGTTAAGTGAATTATTCTGGCAATAAGATTCTCGACACATTTTATATACGTTAGATTAGAAACAAAATATTAAGTATACTTACAGTTTCTAAATTGCTTTCATTTGAAACATTTCATTTCTGTTGTCTATTTGGGCTTAAAATAAGCTCCAAAGATTAACTCAAGGATTGTAATCTCAGCTTGAAAGTGGAGGCTTAGAGAGGTTAAGGGATCTGCTGTAAACAAGTAGTAAAAAGAGCTGAGGCCTCATGGCCTTGATGCCCAGGTCCAGCCTGCTGTCCTATCACAGTACCTGTGTTTTCAAGTCCTTGCTATGAGTGAGAGCTACTTCCTAGGCTGCATGGTGCTGTAAAGATCAAGAGAAGCTTAACGATGTTCATAGCCCCTCAAAACTATCTGCAAGATTTCTGATTTCAAGTTAAGAAAAGAATTGCATGGGTGGTAGATTGGGTAATGGTAGAATCTTACTCATTTTTGGATGCAAAGAATTCAACAAAAGGCTAAACTCATAGATGCTTTTTATCTGGAGGCTTAGCTCATAAATTTTACATCATAGTTTACGTCACAGATACCTCATAGTTAATACCTGTAGTCTATCTTGATTTGTCTATTAGATATACTTTTGAAAAATATCAGCTAAATAAACATTTTATTAATGCTCACAATCCCCCCCCTAATGAGTTTCATGGCTGTATCAATTTTTTCTGGCATGGAATAAAAATCAACTTAGAATTCTAATATTCATTTCAAGACAGTTTTCCCTTGCCAGTGTGGAATTTCAGTGCTTTAATTATATTTTTTATACAGTCCCTGTGAGGAGTTCATCAAATTGATAACCTATGCAATCTTTGCATACAGATTTAAAAGCATAAATACATCATGGACATTTATAAAGCGATGAAAATTCACTGCGTGAAAATGAACAGACACAAGACTGTGGAACTGAACTAAAACTTATAAAAAAAAGTTACGAAAGTTATGAAAAAAGTTACAGGAAACTTCTATTTTATGGGACTCAGCTCTTACCTGTGCACATTCAATGCTACTTTGGCTTCTTCATTCCTGCCACATCGCCCCAAACCAGGTGCTCCATAGAGCTCAAGCTGTTGATGAGGGCCTGTTTAATTAGCAGCTGAATGCACAGAGGGTTAACTAGTTAGTATGTCTTTGGAGGAGAGAATATTCTCATGTCAGAAATGAGTCGATAAGACTATGAACTGCTCTGTTCTACACACTTGCCTCGCTACCTCTCCCGGTGAAGAGTCCAACCAAGACAATCAAAAACCTATTATTTGCTGAAATCACTCATGAGACATTACTAAGTATGTCTTTGTCTCTTGGAAGATTTTGGCTGTGCATAACAGGATATTCCATCAAAAGAAATTTAAATACCAAGGACATTCATTTGTTTTTTAGATAAGTATTATAACATTTATTAAAATAATGCTACTGGTTAGTAGAAACAGGAAAGAACCAAAGAATTAAAATGCAAGCCATGTAAAATCCCAACTAAAACCCAAAAGTGTCTAATGTATTCATTCATTAGCTAACTGAAAGTCCAAAAAAGAGAAGACACCCAGTGTAAAAAAGTACTGCAAAACAATTGGCAATTTTCTGTTATCAAAACTGTGGACTTTGCATTTTGTATCCTTAATCAAGAAAAAAATTATTTTTGAATATTACATAACATATATATATAAACCAGATAGAAAAATACATTATAACCTTGTAACAGTGAGTGTAAATACATTATTTTACATGTTTCTTATAGGTAATAGGTTGATTAGGGTACATGCATAACATGAAACTACTACAGTAATAAAGAATAGACAAAAAATACATATCAGCTATATGATAACGTACAAGTGACACTCCCATCTACCCACACTAAAAATTACATAATAATGTCAGGAAAAAGTCTTAAAAAACTACATTAATAAGAAACAAATTCAAAAAGAAAGATAATAGTGAAAATCAAGGCATTCAGAGATTTCAAGTCACGGTTTTTTTTCGGTTGACCAAAAATTTGTCAACTGCCGAGCGTGGTGGCTCACGCCTGTAATCCCAGCACTCGGGAGGCAGAGGCAGGAGGATTGCTGAGTTCGAGGCTTGCCTGGACTACATAGTGAGCTCAGAGCCAGCCTGAACTACAAAGCAAGACCCTGTCTCAAAAAAAAAAAAATTTTTGTCAACTAAGTTTTCAAAAGTTTGGTTTGAGCCAACATTACTTATAAACGTTGTACATTTATTTCATACATTTACTTCCAAGGACATTTATTATTTTGTTCAACCATAAGCCAAGAGGTGGACTGTAGGTTGGTCCTGTAGCTCAGGGACCAAGGAATGTCAGTCACAGCTCCCCTCAAGGTCACAGACGCCAGGGCTTAGCTATGCATTTTCACATCGTAGTGTCAAAAACCAGGGACAAATGAGCAAGGGAGGGGCCCTCTCCATATACATCTGTGTTATGGGAAGGAAAAGATTTCCCAGAAGCCTCTCCACAGTGTTCTCACATCTCATTGGCCAGAACCATGTCACAGGCCCACCTGCCAGCCCCTAGCAGAGATAAGTAGGATCATTATTACTATGATTTATTGAGATCAGTATGTTAGTCAGATTTCACTGTAGGGACCAATACCTGGATAACTGACGTCACGCAGGAAAGGATTGTCTCGGTTCCTGCTTCAGAGGTCTCAAGCTGTGGTCATTTGGCCCTGTTGAGGTGGGAGACGAGTCTGGCAGTGTGGCTGGAGCAGCCAGGCACAACCTGCCATTTGAAAAGCCTTTTACCCCTGGGTGCAGAGTAGTGGCTCTTGAGCTTGACAAGGGGCCAAGCCAAGCCCTGGGTCTGCACCAATCTTCTGACATAAGAACAAGCCAAGCCTAGCACCTGATCCCAATCTCCTAGCACAA
This sequence comes from Thryonomys swinderianus, assembly GCA_004025085.1. NCBI lineage: Eukaryota > Metazoa > Chordata > Mammalia > Rodentia > Thryonomyidae > Thryonomys > Thryonomys swinderianus. The sequence continues at coordinate 3,786 of PVIC010005677.1, read as the reverse complement.
GATCAAGCGGTACCACCTGGATCTAATGCTAAAAGGGTATTAAAAAGATGGCAGCCATGGACTTCATGGCCAGTGAGCCCCTGTCCCTGCGGTGCCCCATTCTGCTGTCAGGACATATCTCTCCTTTTTGCTTCCAAGCGCTTGTTTTCCTTGAACGCTTCTTTTGTGCTTCTTTTCCTTTTCTTATATTTATCCTAAAATAAATGTCAATCTTCACCATTCACCAGTCTTTGCAACCAACTCTTTGTAAGTGCCTGGAAAGCACTGCTGGCCCCTCTCAGGGCATCTCTTCCTCTGCCTCTACTTCCCCGTCCAGCCTAGCTGTGTAGGCTCTTCCTTTAGCACTTGCAGAATTGTGGTGGGAGCACAGAGCAGAAGAGATTGGCTTATTTCAAAGATAGGGAGAGTCCAGTATCCCCTTCAAGAGCACACCCCCGTCGTGGTATAACTTCTCCCGTTAGATACCCCTTTTGAAGCAGTCACGGTGAGCCTTTTAGGGTCTTCAGTGACAACAGCCAGCTGTGGCATGTGTGCCTTGGCTTCTCTGCCACTGTTCTAAAGGTTCTACCACTCCTGCTATCACCGTAGCCAAGAATCAAGCCTTTAACAAGTGGGCCTTTGGTAGGACAGTTCAGATCTCAATTACAGCAGTAATCATTTCATTCCTTGGCTCTTGGGGGGTGTGCACTTCTTCTGAGCACTTTGCTGCCCCAGCCTGTCCCTTAGCAAGACTAAGGGGCAATAGCTGTTGGGTAGATGCTAATGATAGTTGTAATAGTCTGATGTGGATTCCTGAGGTAAAGCCCCAGCCTCTGTCCTCACACATAATCCTGGCCACACAGGAGAATCACCTGGACAGTTTAAAAACCCACCTCTGCCCAGGACTCACCTGGTGTTCTTGATTGCTGGGAGTGGGTGCGGCTGAGGATACACGTGGGGAATCCAGTGCCTTATAGCGCTGCTGAGAGACTCCTAACCCAGTGACGACCAGAGCTCGCCTTTGAAGCAGAGCTGTTGAAAGAATCCTTGGCTTTCAAAGCAGAAGGGATAGAGAAAAACCTAATTTCAGTCCAGAGATTAAAGCTCCACTCATGACTCAAGGTGTTGTCCCTGATGTCCCATCCCCTGTCACCATGCCACTATGGGCATTTTTTGTTTTGTTTTGTTTTGTTTTGCTTTTTGGAGACAGGGTCTCACTTTGTAGTTCAGGCTGGCCCTGAGCTCACTATGGAGCCCAGGCAAGCCGCCGCGAATTCAGCAATCCTCCTGTCTCTGCCTCCCGAGTGCTGGGATGACAGGCGTGAGCCACCACGCCCGGCACTGTGGGCATTTTTTACATGTATCCAACTGACTCCTTTCCCCTCACTCCACCCTCCTTCTGCTCCAAGACCAACCTACACTCCATAGCCAACATGGCACTCATAAACCACAGTCCAGGACATGCCCTCCCACCCCCTGAGCTCAGGGACTCCCTGTGTGATCTAGCTGACCATCAAATGAAATCTCTGCTCTTCCGTGGTCTGCATGGTAGTGTTTCAGTCAGTGTTTACTAGAGGAACATACAACACAAGACATAGAAACACATAAGAATTGACAAGATTGGCTTACAATGGCCACCCACAGAGTCAAATATAGAAGAGTGCAGAGGGCCAGTCTGCTCACTGTGGATTGCAGGATTCCGTCAAAGGTCTGGAGCTCACTGTGGTGTCCTGTACAAGGAAGCGTCAGGAGGCCAATTGTCTGGAAGGCTAAAAAGTCTGCGCTGGAAACCAGAAGATGACGTCCAAGGGGATGGCAAAGCCTGGAGCCTCTGCAGAAACGGAAGCAGATCTGTCCTTCGCCGTTTCCCCTTGATACCATCCAAGTGATAGCTGCCCTAGGGTGGGCCCCAGGCTGAGCCCGTTCGGCTCATTCTCTTGCTGAAGTTTGACACAATCGAGCATCACAGACAGCTTGCATTTCTATCTGGTTATAATATAACAAGGATGTGTTAGGGGTTCAATGAAATAAGCCTTGTGCTAAGTGCTTTACTTTAAATCAGTAATCCTTCCCAGAGGCCAGAGATTGAGCTCAGTGATTCCAGGGCATGCCTAGCAAGTGCAAGGTCCCTGGTTTGATCCCAGTAACTACATACAACAATACCGGGCACGCTGACTCACACCTACCAGCAAGCAGTACCACACACCACAGTGCCGGGTGTGGTAGCTCTAGCCTGTAATCCCCCCACTCAGGAGGCAGAGGCAGGAGGACTGCTGAGTTCCAGGCTTGCCTGGGCACCATAGTGAGCTCAGGGCCAGCCTGAACTACAAAGCGAGACCCTGTCTCAAAAAAAAAAAAATCCTTCCCAACATAAATTACTTTCATCTTCACTCTACAGACATGAAAACTAAAGCTAAATTTCTTTGCTAACCCTTGGCCACACACGTGGTAAAGTGGTGGGTCGAGGATGCAAGGCCAGCTTGATAGTAGCCATGTTCCTATAGACACACATCCTACACTCAGCCAAACTGGCCTGCTGCCATTCCCTGGACACTCCCTATGTCTCTCTACCATGTGACTTGGCTTTAGTTGATACCGTATCCCGTACACTTAACAAGGACGTTTATTAATCACTGGCTGTGTGTGACCACAGTATCTGCCACTCCCTCCTGCCTCCCGCCTGCCTTTGGATCACGTTTGTGGCGGAGCCAGTCAGCGCCTACCTTTTGTGGCTTTTGGGGGCAATGCCACGTGATCCAGGAAAGAAGCAGAAATTGTATTGGGGGGGCGGTTGCTGAACAGCACTGGGAATGGTGTTAAAGGCAGAGGCTACAGGGCTGGGCTAGGGAAGTAAGGAAGAGATCAAGGGGAGGCCGGAGGAGGCGGGTCACACAAGGGTACAGGGCAGAAATGTGGGTGAGCAAAGGGGGACGAGAAGCGCCCTGAGCAGAAAGAGCTCTGGGCTGGACGTCAGAAGACCTTGATGCGACTGCCACCTCTGTCACTCTTTAGCTGTGTGCTGGCAGGCACTCAATAGTTTCAGCTGTCTTGTGGGATGTGGAAGTTGAACTCAGTGACTCTCAAGTGTGGCTGAGTTCTGAAATAATCGAGGAGGATGTAGCCAGAAAAGGAACTAGAGGCTGAGGGTTGGGGGAGGGGGTCAGATGTGACAACAGCCAGATACTGAGACCCAAGGTGAGGTCTGGCTGGTTTCCTTTCCCAGAAAAAGTCAGGGTGGCGGAGGCCCAAAGAGGTAGAGTTGGGCATAGGGAGAGAAAGCCTGACTAGTCAGTAGATCGGCCTGCGACCCCTGAATGCTGGGCGTGGAACACCTGCGTGACTTGAGTGCCGCCTGCCTGAACTCAGGGGCGGAGAAGAGACCTATCGCTGGTTCTCTTGGGTGACTAAGACGGTATTACCCAAGCTCACTCAGGAACTTCCTTTGTTTTGCCTTGATATTCTCAGATCCAGGGTATTTTTCTTTTAATATACCTATGTGTTGTTGAGATGCTAGCTCAAGAATATATTACCTTGGGCCGAAGGGTTAGCTCAGTGGTTCTGGCACCTGCCTCGCAAGCGCAAGGTCCTGAGTTCGATCCCCGGTAACCACATATAATGCTGGGCGTGGAGACTCACGCCCACCAACAATCAACCCCGCATACCACAATGCCGGATGTGGTGGCTCACGCCTGTCATCCCAGCACTCGGGAGGCAGAGACAGGAGGATTGCTGACTTCGTGACAGCTTGCCTGGGCACCATAGTGAGCTCAGGGCCAGCCTGAACTACAAAGCGAGACCCTGTCTCAA
>PVIC010005676.1:34004-56989 GCA_004025085.1 Thryonomys swinderianus | reverse complement strand
TTCGAGGCTTGCCTGGGCTACATAGTGAGTTTAGGGGCAGCCTGAACTAAAAAATGAGACCCTGTCTCAAAAAAAAAAAAAAAAGTATAGAAATTTTAACAAAAGCCAGGGATTTAGCTCAAGTGATGTCATGCCTACTTTGAAACAAGGCCCCAAGTTCAATCCCCAGTACTGGAAAAAAAAAAAAAGACATTTTGATAAGTACGAACTGTAAGTGGAACTTTTGATCCCCATTATTTTACTGAAATACATTGATTACTATGATTCTAGATGATCTTCATACAGTACCTTACCATATAAATAGGCAACTATGTCCATGATCTTGTTTGATCCTTTTGACCAGTCTGGGATCTACCTAGAAATAGAGAAATGGGGCTTCAGGGATTTAAAAGGCATACCATAAAATTCAGGTCTCCTGAGCTGACAATTATTGAGAATAGACTTAGATATTCCTGCTATCGTTACTTGATAAACAGATGTGGTTACATAATTACTTGCAAATTACAGGTGGTCTCTGGTGTAGAGACAAAAGTAGATACTGATTTTCTTTAGAATATTCTGAAAATCAAGCAAACAAAAGTGGTATATGTGTTGTGGCATAGAAACACCCGTAGAAGGCTTCCGTGGGGTTCGTGGTTGTCCAAAGTTCTCTGTTAATGACTCTTTAATGCTAGAGTGCCCAGGTTTGTTTGTGTATCTAGCCCAGTGCAGTGGTTAGGAGTGTAGATCAGGCATGTCCAACCTGTGGGCCACAAGTTGGCATGGCTGGCTTAGATTGTAAAGCCAGACTGGCTTTGAATCCTGAATCCTGAATCTACAGTCACTAGTCCCTTGGGCAACTTATTTAACTTCTTTGTGCTTTCGTTTCCTGTTTGTAAAATTAGGGTGATAATAATACCTGCTGGTAATACTATTTGTGAAGCTGACATGAGGTAATACACAGGGGCTTGGAACAATATCTAGTATGTGGTACATGCTTTTAAAATGTTAGGTGCTATCACTGTTCATTAACTCTTCATGAAAACTTTAGTAGGCTGACAGTGTACCAGCCAACTTCATGAAGTGATGGATACAGAATAGTGAGCAAAACTTCATTTGGTTTCCCTCCCATGTAGCAAAGGATGTTGCTCTCTGGGTCACAGTGAAGGGTGCATGTGTGACAGTGCTGACATTTCTGGGCACTCATTGGTTCTTGACTACCTGCTATACACTTGAGAGGCTGGATTGTGGCCTGGAAAGGGCCAACCATGACTGGGGAGAGAAAGAGGGAGCTGATGATCTTCAGTTGATGATGCTACATCCTGGTATGACCTGACTTTGCCTGTCTTTTAAGACAAGCACTCATTTTGACTGGTCTGTGTCTAACATAAGCTGGTGCTTAGTGTTTTAACTAACTTTCTTGACCACAGGAGATGAGTGGGAAGTGTGACAAGAGACGTAGATCCCATATTTGCTTACCTCATGTGGCAATGCTGTGCTTGGTCCCAGCTGACAGAATGCTGCCCTGGGCACAGTTTAGACAGCTTTTTCAGCAGCCCCAGAAGCCCCTGATACCCTAGGAGACCTAGTTCTCAGAGCAAGGACTTGGATAGCTACATCTCTGGGCAGGTAGGGGACCAGCCAGTGACAAGAAGCCAGCCCCACAGGTTTCCTGAGTCTGCCTTAGCCAGAGTCTTCTTGACCCAAAGGCTACATTGGTAGCCTGGGAGAGGCAATCCTGCTCCCTGTGACCTCACCCTCGCTTGCTCCACGAGTCCTACAGAAAAGCTCTGTCGTGACAGCCTGCCCGACTAGCACCTGCTGTCACTGAGCTAGCACAGGCTGCAGCGATGGTGGTGGACTGGGGAGCGTGTGTGTGATCACTGCTTCAGAAATGGGAGTGCTTCTCTGCCTCCTTTGAGCATGGTTAGTTAACGCACCCTGGACTCTACTTAAGGGAAATCGATACTCAGTTCCCTTAATGGGGGGGCGCTCTGGTTATTTTCACACATTTTTAAACAACTAAAATTTGAAATAAATGAAGTTTCATCTCTGTTTTTACACTCAAAAGATAAAGAAATGATACCATTCTTCTGTATGTAGGGAGAATTGAACTAAAAGGGAAGAGAGACACATTTTCTGTAGTTTACAGAGGGCCCCAGGTACTCTGACCTAACCAGTAGCCACTTGATTCCCTACCCCAGGTCCTCTCTTGTCGCCCATCTGTCTGTCTCTATCCCAGACCCTAATGGAAACACAGACCTGAAAAGTCAGAGCTTGAGCATTTATGGTCAAAAGTCATGGGATAGATTTTTTTCTTTCTTTCTTGTGGTACTGGGGATTGAACTTGGGCCCTGGTGCTTCTAAAGTCAGCGTGGTACCACTTGAGCTAAATCCCTGGACCTAGATTTTTTTTTTTTGGCTCCCTCTTCAAGGTGAAAAATTACTGTCTTTTTGAAAAGTATATTTTAGGAGACAACTAACGTCAGCAGGCAGGAAGATCTAAGCAAACCCGTCTCATCCATGCTCACATAGTCTTCAGCATTTCTAAGTTAGCAGCATATGATTTTTGATTTTTTCTTTCTGTGTGTCTTGCTCTAATGACTGCTGATTATCTTGAGGCAGCTGCATTAATTGGTGGTGTCCAAGAGTCTGCTTACAGTAAGTAATTGTAGTTGGCTTGGCTGAAGACAGCGCATTCTTTTTAGTTGCTTTTAGCTTGGGAAGTGTTTACTCTGAGAGCTGAAAGCCGAAGGAGAGTCAGGAACTCCTTGCCGCCCCCCCCCCCCCAGCCAATCTGTGGCCCAAGGCTAACACTCCCCTGAGACATCTTGTCACCAAAACATCATCACTGCCCTGCATTCTTCCTGTCTGCTTCTCCGGGGGCCTGTCTCCTGGAGGGTGGGGCCACATGCAGCTCATCTGAAATAGACCTCAGTGAAGGTTGGCTAAATGACTGATGAAGGATATGAAGCCTGTCAGTTGTGAGTGAGTTCAGCTGCAGGTAGCAGGAAGCCCAGAGTGGGGCTTATGCAAATGGAGGTTTGTCTTCCTTATGTAACAAGATGCCTAAAGACAGGAGGTTGCTGGTGCTAGTTTTAGCTGCTGATGTCTGGACTGACACTTCCATTATTCTCTTTGCTCTTCTTCACGGTGGCAGAATATTTGCTTTAGAAAAGAGGTGCTGCCAGCCACACACACTGGTAGCTTTTGTCAGGAAAACACATTTTCCCCCAGAAATCCAGCAAATTACTGTGAACACAGCTCTGGGAACTGGAGCGCTTCTTTGCCTCCTTGAGTGTGCTCAGCGCACCCCCACTTCCCTAGGGGAACTTGTATTCACTTCCCTTCATGGGACGCCCTGCTTATTTTTACTCATCTTTAAACTTCTGAGATGCAAGGCCCCAGCACTGCTCAGGGGAAACGGCCAGAACAGTACCCGCAGCTGCTTCCAGCTAAAAGGTCCATATGAACATTTAGCACGCCCCATTAAGGAAGGCTTGCTGCTGAAACTAACAAATCATGTGTATTTCATTGCTCAAATAACATAGGGATTTAATTTTTCTTTCCACAAGTCCCATCTGGCTATTCTTGAGGGGGGTGTGTGTGGCAGGGTGCTTTCCCCTAAGAGATGATTCAGGAACCCTGGCTGAATGTTCTTGTTCATCTGCATGTCACTGGAAGAGGAAGAGAAAGGAACATAGAGGCCACCAAGTGGCGGGGTTTTGTGGGTTACTGTCAGAAGTGAGAATTGTTGCCCCAGATGTTCCATTGGCCACACGTCCCACAAGGAAGCTGGGAAATGCAGTGTGATCCTGCACCTAGGAGAAAAAGGACATGGCTTCATTACTAGCAGCAGCCTGTGCTACATGGTCCTCTCCAAAATCAGGGTTCTCTTCGCAAGAGAGAAGGAGTAAATACTGAGAGACAACTGGAGGTGTCTTCAATTCTGAGGAGAGGCTGTACTGACAAGGCTACAGCCCTAAGTAGTATGCACCCCAAGAGGATCCCCTGTCTGAAATCCCAGCTGTTTCCACCTTTTAGAATAGGCCAGATGAGTGAGTAGGAAAATGGATGGTCCTTACTGTCCTTCATTCTTGACCCAGGGCATGTTCTTAACATTGAATGAGTCCCGGCTGATCCACCTCAGCAGTTGCAAAATGACCTTCAGCCCCACAAGGCCAGAGGAGCCAGAGCCCCTCGCCCATCAGCCTGTCAGCTGGCTACCCACCCAACATCCCAGCGCTTGTCTTTCTCTTCAATCTCCATTCTGTCTCACTTCAGGAGTGAAGAGACAGAGGAAAGAGTGATGTCTGAGTCCCACACTAATTCCATGAGAAGTGTTTTCCTGCTGATGTTTCTAGTAAACACTGGTGCGTGATCCAGTAATCTGTTGGGTTTTAATGCTTTGTTTTTCAGTTTGTTATAAGTCACTGTGACAGATACTTCTCCATCCGCAGCATCCATTTTTGTTCCCTCCCTCTGTCACTTCCTTCCTTCCCTCCTGCACCTGCTGAGCACGGCCGCTTACTCTGCTCTGTCCGATCGGCCTTTGGGAAAGCGGGTATGGAAACTACAGTTGGGTGAGTACTGTGAGAGGAGCAGGCCCTGGGCCCTGTGGTTATTTAATGTTAGAGGACATCACCTAGCCTTAGTGTCAGAGGCTTCTCAAGGAAGGTGGCATTTGAGTTCAGCGTATGGAATTAAGCAGGTGAAGAAGGCAGCTGGGGCAAGAGAGTAAGCTGGGCACAGGCACCAGCTGATGAAAGGGTTCCTGTAGTGTGGTGTGCCAGAGCGGAGCTGGGTAGTGTCCTATGGCCTCACGCGGCATGCTACACTCAGGGCCTGAGGTTCCAGTGCAACCCAGTGCCTGGCCCTGCATGGGTTGGCTGCACTGAGACGCTGGCCTGTCTGAGGAGGGCTCGGCTGCTCTTCGGGGCCCTGCTCTGAAAGGTTTGCTGTTAGAAGCCAGATAGAATATGGGCCCGGTCACCTGTGCCATCACCTCTCGTGCCCTGTCCCTGCGTCGCCTGTGTCTCCAGTTCTTGTCTGGTCCTTTGCCCAGGCATTACTCAGGCTGTAAAAATTAGGCTGGCACAAGAGCACCAGCTTGAAGTTGGTGAGGAAAGCTGGAACTGTCATCGCATATCAGGACAGCTGTCTGTGAGATTTTTGATGGTGCACTTTCCTGGAGCCCTGGGAACAAGGCTCTAAGTTGGCTTACAATGTCTCTCGTTTGAATTCATACCAGTACCTCTGGCCATTTGCTAGGAATATGGCCTGGTTCTCCCTGTTGTCCACCCCCATCTCATAACACTTCCCTGTGGGGTCATTGAAATAAACATTTAACCCCAACACCCACTAAGTACCAGTCTCTTTGCCACAGGCTGGGCTGAGGGGACAGGATGGGCCAACTGTGAGGTCCATTGGAAGCTGGCCTGCAGTCTGCCCCTCTGTGCTCGTCCTGCACTGCACATGGCAGGAGACCTCAGCTGACAGTGGTGAGCACTGCCTGAGGTAGCAAGTACTTCCTCTGGCCAGGGAGAGGAGGGCTAAGCCAGGGTGCCGCAAAGCTGTCAGCTCCCCTCATTGTGATGAATGGCCCCGAGAGTGGTTTCCTTCATTCTGCCTCCCAGCAGCTGTGTTTATTACTGTGGATTTGACAGTGCTGAGAGAAGAACCTTTATTCTAGCCAAAGCCAAAGGCTGACTGACTAGCACTTTGCTTCTGGGTGGGTTAATCTGAATCCGTGGACAGTCTCTGATCAGTCTGATGGTATCTACTGAATGTCTCTTTGATCTAAATTCTGCAGGAAATGTGAATAACAGTGAAGAAGAGAAAGATCACTGGCCTGAGTGCTTCCCAGGACATGCTCCTTGAGTCCCCTCCACAGCCCGTGAGATAGGAAATGTCACATTCCACTAGAATGTAACCTTCACGAGAGCAGGATTTGGGGCTCATTTGGCCTTCCGGTCCCTCATTTATGTAACCATACTTGGCTTGGAGTAAATGATCAGAAAATACTCGTTTAATAAATAAATGAAATTGTCACTTATGTGTGAGGCAGTAGCAAACCTTGCCTGATGAACTGTAAGTGGTAGAGTAAAAAGCCTCAGTCTGGGCGACCCCTGTTAGTCACCCCTGGAATGCGACTGAGGATAGTGCTGTAGGAGGACCTCAGCCCACCTGGCGTGTAGTCTGACTGAACACAGCACAATCTCCAGTTGTATAATGTCAGGGCCCAGAGGGTTGGAGGGCATCTTCTTACCACCAGTGTTCTGTTATCACTCGTGGGCAGAAAAAATATGCAGGAGCGTGTCCATCGGCAGCTTGAGAGTGACATCTCTCCAGCACCGCCTTCATCTGTCCCCCGTGCGCCCCAAAGCCCTCTGTGGCGCCTGCTCCTGCAGAAACCTGGACTGGCTCCACCTGCCCTCCTCCCTGCTCCCTGCTGCGTCACTGCATAAGCCTGTCTGCCTCGGCAGCGCGAAGGGGTGAGCTTTGGCCCCCTGTCCTCTACCCTGTGCACACTGATTGTCCTCAGGAGACCTGTGCACCCCAGCAGCCACCGAAGACCCCTCGCTCTTGTGGTCTTACACGCTGCTCGCCCCTCGCGCAGCTTCTCTGGCAGTCTCGGCGCACTGCACTCCTCACTCCCAGCCGGGCCCTGTAGCCTCAGTGTGGACAGGACGTTTTCTTGTGTCCCTGGAGCCCTGAGCTCTGTAGGCTCTGTCGGACAAGGCTCCACTCAGTGGGCCACGCAGTCCCTCTCTTTAAGCCTGAGCAGTTCTGCTGTTATCTGAATTACACATCAGCTTCCGTGTTGCCTTGAGTTTTGAAAGAAGATAACTGTTTTGAAAACACTGATCTCTTTATAATTTATCTGTATCCATGAGGAAACTTTTTTTTTCAGTTGTTTGTTTTTTTGTTTTTGAGACAGGGCCTCACTTTGTAGTTCAGGCTGGCCCTGAGCTCACTATGTAGCCCACACCAGCCGTGAACTCACAGCGATCCTCCTGCCTCTACCTTCTGAGTGCTGGGATTACAGGCACGATTACATAATTTGCCAAATCAGTGCTAGGATTACACGCCCAGCATTGTGTACTGGGAATCGAACTCAGGACATTGCACTTGTGAGACAGATGCCGGAACCACTGAGCTAAATCTCTGACTCAAGTAAACACTTTTATAAGACAGATACCCAGAATACTAATTCATGGAGCCAAAGGTATGTGTTTGTTTTAAAACAAATACCTGTTTCATGACTGTCCCTTTTACAAATGCCATTTTAGTTAACCCTCTCAGCAACAGTAGACAAAAGACTCATTCCTCTAGAAACTAATATTCATGAGATAATCTTACTATTTTTTTGCCAGTCCGAAAGGGGAGAATTTCATCTCGTTTTTGAATATGTATTTCTCTTCACTCTGGTTGCCCAACCAAATGTCAAATATATACACATTTAGAGTTGTTGAGTACATGGTTCTGTGCCCTTTTTTTCTTCCTTTTACAATAGATCAGGTACATTTTTCACTTCTCATTGCATTATTTTCAGAAGCTCAGCCTAAAGTCTCCATCCAACTGAACTGGTGTGGATCACTGGAGAGTTCTTAATTTGTTTTTGCCCTTGATCTCCAAAGATCCTGGGAGTGACAAGTAATATAAAAGGAAGGAAAGCAGAAGGAGCAGACTCTCCATAGAGAGAGTTAGTATGGGAACTCTCTAGGAAACAGAACCAAGTTAAAATCTGAATGAGATGTTTGCTCTAGGGCTCATCCCATACGTAATTGACAGGCAGATCTTGAAATATCACCACACACTGTGGTTACATGTGGACAGTCTATATAACATGTTAGCAATCTTAACCTGTTTCATATGTTATTGTTTAGACAAAGGGATCGTGAAGTTTTCAGACATTTGCCATTGACAAAAACCTGGAAGAAGTAGTGTGGGGCAGTAGAAATAGGATTAAAGTGGCAAATCAGAAGAGCTAGCTTCAGATGGATCTCCTGGGGTTTGCATGGTACAGGTGATGAAGGGGTGAGTTTGAAAGCATGGTAGAGAATGAGCTGGTAGGTGGAGGTCAGTTCCACTCTATGGTAAAGAGAACTCTCTAAGAGTTGGCCCCTTCTAATGAGGTTGGCTGTGTGCTGCCAGTTTTCAGGAATGTTCTGACATTGACATTTAGTCAGCTGTGTTGCAGGCTTTGTTCCTCAGTGGGGACAGGACACAATTGTGGACAGGTATCATATGTCTTCAGGTCAAGTGAAAGAAACACCTAGCCAGTCAGGAATTTAACATGATCATTTCATTAAGTAATGACAGTTCTGAGAAGTGTCACGAAGGAGAAAGACAGTGTGACTTGAGAACATTTGACAGGATGCAGCTGTTGAAGGAGGGTTATAGGGCAGCTTCCCTGACGAGGCAACCTGTGAGCTGGGATGGATGAATGATCAATAGGCAAGAAGGGTGGATGGACCAAGTAGGCAGCAAGAAAGCTAAGGCAGGCATAATAGCTGGTGGCTATTTTGAGGCTCTGCTCTTTTCATTCATCTCTTCATTCATTAAGAACATGCTGGTTAAGCGCTGTGATGGCAAGAACATGTTCTTGCCAGTGGGGATACAAATGTAGAGTGCAAGATTGGTGAAGTTCATAGCCTCATGGAACTCACTATTATAGCATGATAAGTCATCCAAATTTTGTGTCTTAAAATAGTCATCATTTTATTACTCTCCTCATGGTCCGCAGGTAGACTGGGCCCAACCAGCTGTTACCTGCTCAGGTGTCTCACACAGTAATTATGCAGGTAATAACTGGTCAGGAATCACCACTCACATGTGTGATGCCCAGGCTAGTAAGACTCAAATAGCTGAGGGCTAGGACAGCTGGGGCCAATTGGACATCCTCGTCTCTGGGTGACCTCTCGTGGTTCTCCAGCATGTTGGTTCTGGACTTCAATGCAAGTGGGAGGCACGCTCAGACAGACAGACAGAATGAATTTGCATCTGTCCTCAGAGGTTATGTAGCATCATTTGTACATATTCTGTTCATCAAGGAAGTCTCAAAGATCTGCTCAGGGGAATTTAGAATCTTCATGTGATGGGTGGTGTCCAGGTTTGTAGGCATGCTTTAAAAGCACCACATGCTTAGTCTCTGCTCTCTGAGCATTTCAGCTTTAGCTTCAAACCTACCTGCCTTCCTCAGCCCTCTAGAGTGCTCCCAAGAGGATAATCTAATGGCCTTGCATACTAACTCCCAAGTGTCCCTTGGGGCTCTCACCTCCCTCCCCTGCCCCAGGCAACCCTAGAGAGACATAGATTTCTCTCTCCCAGGCTTTTTTTTATGGAAGAAGTTGATGCCCCTTGTACACTGGTACACCAGGCACCGTGCAGCCTACCCTTTGTCCTGACTAGACCCTATTGGACATAGACCCTATTCCCCCAAGGAGCAAAGCTCCATTGCAGAGCTAAGAGATGTCAAGAGTCAGGGAGGGCCAGGGATGTGGTTTAGTAGAACCTGGGCTGCCTGACAAATGCAAGATCATGAGTTCAATTCCTGTTACTGGAAAAAAGAGTCAAGGGGAAACAGTGGGAAGGCTTCTGCAAAGGCTGGATCAATGGGTAGAACCTTGTAGGCCATGGTTGATTGATGTCCCTAGACCACTATAGGAAACTGCGAGAGGGCCAGGAAATATTGTAGAAGATAGTTATTTTAGGAAGAATAAGTTATGTTTTAAAAATAATCTGTTAGAAGCTTTGTCTTACAAAAGAAGGCTTTTGGGTATGTTCTTAAAGAAGCATCAAATGCTGGGTGTGGTGGCTCACGCCTGTAATCCCAGCACTTGGGAGGCAGAGACAGGAGGATTGCTGAGTTCGCGGCGGCTTGCCTGGGCACCATAGTGAGCTCAGGGCCAGCCTGAACTACAAAGCAAGACCCTGTCTCCAAAAAGCAAAAAAAAAAAAAAAAAAAAAGAAAGAAGCATCACTCTCTATCCTAATCATTAATCTTATGCCAAAATTAATGATATGGCAGCCTGTGGTGGATTATCTCAAAAATTTATGAGCAGAGGCTGAGCATTTAGCTCAAGAGGTACTGCACCAACCTTGGACACACAAGGGCCCAAGTTCAATCCCCAGTACCACAAAAAAAAAAAAATTGTGGGCAGCATCAGCTTCCTGTGATTAACAGAGCTCACAACACTAGGTATCAACACAATCTACAACAAACATTCCTCCCACTGTGGTTTCTTGTACCTCACAAAATGGTGGCCAACCACCAACTCAGCAGACCTTGAAAAAACAAACCTCTGCACTGTGAGGGAGAGCTCTTGGTCCTGTTTATTATGCATACTAACACATTCAATTTGTGATAATACTCAACAAGTGCTTGCTTACTTAGCTTAAGTGTGTAGAAACAGGCGAGTAAGCCAGGGTCACAGCCACCTGTTGCTCTGTATTCCCAATGACTTAAGTCAGCAGCCTCTTCCCGCAGGATTTTTATTAAATGTCATTGAACTTGAATCTTGTACATCATTAAAACTTCAGCCTAAACTAATCCAAGTGTTGGGGCTTATGTCATTCACCACTTTATTGGCTGGGAACTGGAACTAGATAACAATTCATATTCCTTCCCAAACTAAACACCTGGGAATCTGTGTGACAGCACTCTTAGCTCTATTTTTGTACCACTGGTCACTTGACAAGTACAAAGGAGCCAAAAAATAGTTTTAAGAATGTGTTTTAAAATTTCAGTTGGAAGTCCTTGGGTCTCAGCACATGGAAGGCACATAGAGATCTCCCATATGAGCCCCTTCCCAACCTGCCCAGCAGGTAGCTCCCACACTTGACCCCCTCCATGGGCAGAAGGGCTCATGTTGTAGTGACACCCACAGTGCCAGACTTCCACTAAATACTTTAAGGCCATGGAGTTACTGCCACCAGTGCTGACAGTGATAATCATCTGTAAAGCTCCTAGTGTCCCAGTCCTTATCTTGATTAGGCCACAGAATGGGCCAGCAGTGGGCACAGGGTTTTGCCACACCTCTGTGAGTGTGCTCCAGTTTAATAGGACTCATCAGGCAAAAGGCCCTGTACCAGCAGGCATGAGTATTCCCATTGAACACTCATCTCCATTCAGAGCAAAGTCTCGTCTCTATGTAGCAGTGTTAAATAGAAATGCAATTATAAGAGCCAGGTGAGGTGGTGCAGGCCTTAATCCCAGCACTCTGGGAGGCTGAGGCAGGAGCATCATAAATTTTATCCCAGCCCAGGCAACTTAGTGACTTAGCAAGACCCAGTTCAGAATTTAAAACAAAACAGAAAACTGGGAGCATAGTTCAGTGTGAAGGCCCTGGGTTCACTCTCCAGTACTACTTCCACTAAAACAAACAACAAAACAGTAGGCATCAGACGGCCATGGCGACCTGTGCCTTCAAGTATGCCTGGTTCCCACTGCAGATCTGTGATTATCAGGGCCCTCTAAGGTCCTTTTGCTTTGAAAAATGTGACTTTTATCACACAAGTCTTCATCACATTACTACTTGCACTTCCAGTATTACAGCCTGCCTATTTAATCCTCTTGTGCATTCCTTGACATTTTAAGAAACTTTTAATTGACATAGTTTGCTTGCAAAATAAAATCGAAAAAAGAGTTATATTTTTAAAGAGGCTTCATGTTGAGTAAATCACACCAAGTGCATGTTCTCCTTTTTTGTTGAAGTACTTAGAGTTAGTCTTGACATTCTAAAATAAGAATATCAGTTTCAGATGTAGCTACTTATAAAATTGAAAGAGCCATGTAGAAGAATTGGATGGAACACAGGCTTGTTCCAAAATGTCAGAAAAAATAACTGAAAAGTATATAAAAGAGAAAATCCTGGCTCGATGAATTAGTTGTTTCAGGCTGCTCTGGCCTTGAAGAATCATCTACCACTTTGAGAACTTTGTCCTGCAAAAACACACTTCAGAGGAGAAAGTGGTTGGAATATATAGTTCACAAATAAAGGGGAAAAAAACTTTAATATTTCATGGATTTAAAAATACTAAATGTGCAGATCATCAGCCACAAATCTTTTTTTGGAGAGAAATCATAGATAAATAATTCATGCCACACATTTAAAAAATATGTAAAATGTGGAATGAAAGGTCTTGTTACTAGAATATATGCAGGCTGCAGAATCCCGCTCTGCTATTTGTCACTACTGAATTATACCTGAGGAAACGAGTGCTGGTATTTTTTAACCATATAATTAGCATGGTGCGCTCTTTGATTACTAGACCTGAAGAGTGCCAGTACCATCATCAAATGACTGAGTTTGTGAATAAGATTTTAGAATAATTGTGTGTGTTGTCAGATCTTCTCCAGTTGTGGATGGTCGTAGAAATCCCTCTGCTTCTTGGTTCCTGATTCTGTTTTGGTCTCCTCCTTTGTCCTTCCTGCTTGTGCCCCTCCCAGGAAGTGAATCCAGATTGGCTTCACCTAGTTGCTGTGGTCTGTTCCCACACCAGTGATTGTTGTGGCCCTGGGGACATGCGTACTTTTACTGATGATGTGAGGGGAACTCTGTTCGAGGTGCTTCGAGGAAGAGCTTCCCTGCTTGTAATCAAGTGGAAAGCCACAAGATTTGTCCTTCTGCTTTTGCACACTGGCAGATAGGGTTGTGCCTGGGATTATGATCACTACATTATGACCCTGAGAGAAGCTGGCTAGGGATGAGACAAAGACAAAAGGTGACTGAAAACAAGGAGATAGGGAGTTCTTGGCTTGAGTCACTGGATATTACTGTCCTTGTGTTGCTGTGACTTGTTAGCAAGAATAGTGATAAAGTTGTTTGGTTAATCAGTGTTTTTTGTTACCTACTGACAAGCCACCATCACAGGTACATGAATTATCCAAGATAAAAACAAGAAAGTTCCAAAAGGATAGAGGTTAGGACGATGCCATCTCATTTTTATCACATGGAAGAGTTACATTCAGTGATAAGCTTTCTGCTTCATCATAAGCAGCTCAGAATGAGGGCACTGCTTGTCATACTTGTGAAGGAAGGCTCCTACAAACGGGACTGCGCCTCTGCAGGGTCAGTGGTAAGTTCTAGTGAGAATACTGGTTTGGCTGCTTTAATAGAAAGTAAAACTAACTTAAAAAGCTGAGAAATTGATTTTTCTCTTCTAAAACACTGAACTGAGAGGCCATCAAAGAGATAGGTACCCTTGCTCCTAGGATTCTTCTGTCATCCACCGTGATGTTGGTTCTTTATCATACCAGGGTTTCAGAATGTGGAAAGGGAGGAAGAGTAAAGATCAGGATGGTCCAAGGCAGATGGCATCTTTTTGATCTGGAATCAATCACACTCATTGGTCAGAATACAATTGAATGTCTGTAATTAGTTGCAGAGGAGTCTGGGAAATATATCTTCATACCGTATACTGTATCTCACCAAAACCCAAGAGGCTGTTTTGTAAGAGAAGAAAAGAGTACATTCTTGGGACAGTTAGAAGCATCTTTCCCCTAGGATATCTGCTACAGTGCCAAGGAATACACAGCAAGGGCCACGTGTGAAGTATCAGAGTGCACATGTGAAGCCCAGGCCCTTGTACCAGTTCTAGCCTTCAGATCACCAAGGGACTGAACCAGGTGTTGTTGAAAACTCTTCAAATCCTGAGTTGCTCTGGCATTGCCAGTAGGTGCTCTGTTGCTAGAAAGGGGACTTTGGGGACAGCAGGAGGGGAGAAGGAGGGTCACATCTCACCTATGACTAATGGGCATTAACTCTTCATAGAAATCACTGCTGCTATGTATAGTTTATTAGGAGTGAGCTGCTGTGCTGTGTGCCTCGCATACTAACCCCATAGCCCTTACACAACCTGAGATGGGCCCATTTCATCATGGGGAAACTGATTCATTAACGGAGACAGCAGAGTTTCAGACCTACCAGCTGACCTCTGAGTTCACACATCTAATTATCCATGGGGGAAGGATGAGGGAACAAGGTGAGACTTTGAGTGTGGCCAGATCATAGTAGGTCCTGAAAGCTGGGTGACAACCCAAGGTCCCAAACTCCCAAACTCCCAAGCTCCCCCTTATCCAGGGCCTGCTTATCCACAGCATTCAGCAGCACAACTGCCCCTGCACAGGTGCTTCCCTAGCCAGTGTCTGGGCACTTACACTGCCCCCACTCCACGAGAGCAGAAGCTGAGCTCCTGGGAAGGTCAACTGGGTGGCAACGTGCAGAGTGTGGAGGGGAGGTGCCCCTCGTGGCTCCCAAGCATCCTGTAAGACATCACTGCTGCTGAGAGGGACAAAGGTGGGCCTGCTCCCAAAGGTGGCCAAATGCTGAGGTGGAACCTGACCCTAGTAAAGGGGCTCGGCCAACAGGTGGGGCTGTCCCTCAGGATGGCACTGCTTGCTGGCACCGATCCTAGCGTTGGATATCCACTCATGCTCTGGCCTTCTGATTTAGCGGCTTTGTGCCTAGTGCAGGCTCCTGGGAAGCAGTATGAATCCATAGTAATGCCAGGGCCCAGTGATGACAGGTCAACATGGGGTCAGTGGGTAAAATGGCCAAGGGGGAAGATCTTTACAGCGGGCCTGGAACGTGGGTGCGAGGCCACAGGCAAGGGCTCCTGGGCCTGGCCTGTAGGGCCTTGGGCAATGGGCTCTCCCCAGTACAGTGAATCTTCAGATATGGTACCATAGGGTGGCACTTGGATTGACTCCTCACCCTTCTCTGCCTGGTTCCAAGAACGTGACATTCTGCCACCACCACTAGGAGTCAGTACAGTCTAACTTTAACACTGCCTCTTTGATTCAGTTTTTCAAAATACAATCCCAATTTCACCAACTTTATTTCATGTGTTCCTTAAGGCTGAATTCTGGCATCATTGCTTCCAGGAAACCCAAAAACCAGACTTTCTCCCTGATCCCCTTTCATATGGCCTCATGATCTATTTACTTATTACTTTACTGGTCAGACTAAGTCCTTCTTCCCCTTCTTCTTCCTCTCCTCCTCCTCCTCCTCCTCCTCCTCCTCCTCCTCTTCTTCTTCTTCTTCTTCTTCTTCTTCTTCTTCTTCTTCTTCTTCTTCTTCTTCTTCTTCTTCTTCTTCTTCTTCTTCGCCTTCATCTTTGTCCTCATCTTCTTCTTCCTTTTTCTTTAAAAAAGTGCAGGAGTGATCAGCATCCCTGCCTTAAAATTATACTACACAGCTGGGCGTGGTGGCTCACGCCTGTAATCCCAGCATTTGGGAGGCAGAGACAGGAGGATTGCTGAGTTCAAGGCTTACCTGGGCTCCATAGTGAGCTCAGGGCCAGCCTGAACTACAAAGTGAGACCCTGTCTCAAAAAAAAAAAAATTATACTACACAGATACTGTGATAAAAAAAAAAACAGCACAGTACTGGCAAAAAAAAACACAAAAACAGAGTGGGAGATCAATGGAACAGTCTTAGAAGATACAGAACAACCCCAAACATATGCAGCCAGTTTATTTTTGACAAATGGGCCAACAAACTCCCTGGAAGACTGATGGCCTCTTTAATAAGTGGTGCTGAAAAACTGACTTTCTATGTGCCTTCTATATCTGAAAACTAGACTACATCTCCCACCATGCACTAAACTAAAATCAAAACAAATCAAAGATCTAAATATTAAAACAAACACTAAATCCACTGGAAGAGAGAATAGAGAGAACTCTTGAAGACACAGGGTTAGGCAAAGACTTCATGAACAAAACCCAGACTGCACAGAAAATAATACAAAGAATCAATAACTAGGTTCTCACCCTACTGAAATGTTTTTGTACCTCAAAAGAAAACACCAACAGAGTGAAGAGACAACCCACAAAGTGGGGAAAAATTCTAGCCAGAAGTTCCTCAGACAAAGAATTAATATCTAGAACATATGAAGAATTGAAAAAAAAAGTCAGACCCCCCAAAAAAATTTAAAGACCTAGTCCAAAAGTGAACATCTGAAATAAATAGACACTTCTCAGATTAAAAAAAAAGTACACATGACAAACATGTATGAAAAAATGTTCAACATCACTGGCCATTCGAGAGATGCAAATTAAAACAACACTGACATGCCATTTCACTCCAGGAAAAAAAAATGTCTAATATCAAGAAACCAGCCTACAACAAATTCTGGCAGGGGTGTGGGAAAAAAAGGAACTCTTCTCCACTGTTGGTGGGAGTGTAAACTGGTGCGACCATTATGGAAATCAGTGTGGAGATTTCTCAGAAAACTAGGATTAGAGGTCCTTTTTGAATCAGTCCTCTTCTGGATATCTTCCTGAAAGAATTAAAAGCATCATACCACAGCACTATATGCACACCCATGTTTCTAACAAAACAATTTGTATTAGCTAAATCTTGGAAATAGCCCAAATGCCTATCAACTGACAAATGGAAAGAAGATGTAGTTTTTCTATACAGTGGAGTATTAGCCATAGAGCAGGGTCAACTTGAGATATTTTTAGCTAAATGGATGCACCTTGAAGCTATACTCTTAAGTGAAATAAATTGAACATGTGTAAATACGGCATTGTCACTGTCATACAAGAAACTGAAAATATGAATAGGTACCAAAATGTATAACAGACAATGTGAAATAAGGAAATATTGTTCAAAATGAATGAACTAGAGTGGAGGGGGGAAGATGAAAAAGAAAAAAACAAAGATAATATGGAAATGATGCTTTTGTAAATAAAGGAGAAAAGGGGTTGAAGGGAGGGGAGAAAAATGGGGAAAAAGGAAATCAAGATACATCATGTACAAATATAAATTACCTATAAGTGTGATTATTATATAAATCTAAATTGTACTAATAAAATTGAAACTAAAAAAAAAACAGTGAACATCTGACACCTACGGAAGTAGAAAGGATCATAAAAAGAACTCTCAGCTTAAGAGTTGTGAGCATTTTGCTTTTCTTGTTCTATCCTTTTTCCTCATTGCTCCCCCAAGTATTTTAAAGCAAATTCTAGGTCTTATATCATTTCTCCTATAAATACTTCTACACAGTTCAACTGTGAGCTTCTAAATAGTGAAACTGTGTCTTCTATCCTGCATCCTATGTCTTTACCACTTACAGTGGTGCTCGACAACTCTTGGTTCTTGAGAAGTGTCTTATTTTGAATCAAATAAATGAAGAAATGACTCAATCAGTTGATCAGTTTGCTTCACTTTTTAGAACCCCGGCTACTAATCAGCTGGAGGACCTTGAAACATAAAAACCCACTGTGAACTCACAGTGTCTCCACCCCAGGTACCTGTCCTGATGCTGAGACTTCTAGGAGGCATTGAAATCTATCCATCTTCAGACTTTAAGGTTGATTTATTCTTGGCTGAACATCTTTGATTTTGCAATCAAGTCGTACTCTGAGGTGAGGGAGGACTATTAAAGACAGTATTGGGCGTGTTCAGGGTGGTATGGCCGTAGAAAAGGAAGGACTATTAAGATAAGAACCTTTGCTTGTTTCTTATTCAGATTATAATTGCATGAGATTTTTTTATAATGCTGTATTTACTTAGACCAAAATGATTATGGCCAAAAGAAATCAAAGCATAAAATATATCTAAAGTGTTTTCTTTTTTAAATACCATCTTTCTGTTCCTGGTAATGATATTCTAACTGCACAGATGAAAGGTAATTGAATGCTCATTTTCTTTCAAACAGCCACAGTCATGCTTAAACCCTAAATTCTGTATCTTTTGAAGAGGACCCTAAAACCAGATTGTTGCCTGATGTGACATTTCTAGTTTTTACAAGATTAAAAAAAAAAATTGGCCAGTACAGGGCCCCTGGAGATCTCTGTTGTAGAGACTTGTAGCTTATAAAAGTACCTTTAACGTGTTCTTTTTTCTTTTTAGTTCAGAAACAGTATTTACTATGATGTAACGGGAACTGGTTATTAACATGTACTATCTTCAGAATTCTATTCTAAAATCTTTCAGGGGCTGGGGATTTAGTTCAAATGGAACCACACCTACCTTGGAAGCACAGGGACCTGAGTTCAATGCCTGGTACCACAAAAAGAAAAAAAAAAACCCACAGAATTCTATTCTAAAATCTTTCCTTTCATTGGTCATTTTATTAAGGTTGATTTGAGTTACCAAGTTTCCTGTCTGTTTGCTGCACAATCAGGAATTGAGAGTAATACTTCTATTTCTAGGTTTAGGATATTTTTACTGTGTGAATTTAGCACAGGACTAAAGCTGTGCCAAATACACATCTGATAATGGTACCTGTTGTATGTTCAGCTGGAATGTAGAACAGCTATTTCCACAGAAGAATTTTTAAGAATTGGGTTTGGCCATGATGCATACTGAGCCAAGAGCACCTTTTCCATGGAAGGTGATGGGATTTCAGAGATAAGCGAGGATTAAGAGATGTGGGAGCCATAATCCCACCATCAGTGTCCCAGTGAATCATTCCATGAGTTGTATTTTCTGGGCTGGGAGTGAGCAGTCTGTGGGACTCTGCCCTGGCCCAAAGCCCTGCCTGTGGCTGGCATGACTGGCATAATGTGATGGGACTCTGAAGGATCTGCAGTAGACACCACACCATGAGGAGGCACAAAGCTCCTGGGTGGGGATGATGACAGGACAGGAATGCACGTATCGCCTGGTTTCCTACAAGACCACATGAGTCTCCTGCCTGGCGCTGCAGACCAGAAGAGGAACTCAGGAGAACTGAAGCTGGCTGGATTTGGACCACAGAGCTGGAAAGAGGTGGTTGGCTAGTGATCCCTGACTTTTGGAGGTGGGACCAACAAGCAGATGTTCCAGGCTGGAAAACCTAGGGCAAAGCAGGACATGGTTGAGTCAACCCTGAGGAAAGTCTGCTGTAATGGGAGAACCGCGAATGTGGCTGCAGATTTGGCCACCTTCCTGGATGGATGTGGATAGGGCCGGTGGATAGAGAAGTGGCCAGTGACCAAAAAGAACCAGGGAATGGAGCAGAAGCCACAGTGCAGGAAAAGGAGCAAATATTTGTGCATGGATAGGTCTAGAAATCTGTGTCACTCCTCCAGTGACTCAGGATCAAATACAGTGTGGCTTGACACTGTGCCAGGTGCTCTGCCCATTGCAGTGTCTGCTTCTTACCACCTCCTGCTTTTTCATTCTCGCTATGTGTTGTATGTCCCCCAAAGTCTCATGTTGTCATAGCCGGGGCTTTTTGGAGGTGGCTGGATCTAGGGTTTGTGCTGCTGGGACCAAAGATATGCTGGAATTAGGTGTGCTGCTAGGATTAAAGGTGTGAGTGTTGCCCAGCCTGAGGGCAGGTAGCCTGGGTAAGGTATAAGGGACAGAAAGGCAGTGGTCATAGCTTGTCACTTTTCACTTGCTTTTGCTGCCTTCTGCCTTCTGCCTGCCATGAACTATTTTTCTTCTGTGATGCCCCTCTGCCATGTAACCCTGCCTTGGAGCCAGCCACCTATGAACAGAAACCTCTACAAACTGTGAGTTAAATAACTTTCCTCCTTTAACTTGGGGTGTCAGGTATTTTAACTCAGCAGTGAGGAAGGTAATAAACAGTGTTCTTACTGCCAGTCTTCTGTAAGTCTGGATCCTGTGTCTCAAATACAAAATGCTGGTCATTTGCCAGGAGAACACAGGAAAAGCAAGCAGCAGAGCAGAGAATTGTACACTACATCCTTCCCATTTACTAGGGGTCCTTTTGTCCCTCCCACAGAAGAAGTGTCCCCAGTGGAAAACCACAGTGGTAGAGCCATGCCTTCTCATTCCTGCATGGGACAATCATATACATACAAGTGAGCACGAGCACACACATACACACACACAATTTGGGATCCTGCCTTTAACACATATACAGCCTTCTTCAAACCCATGCAAATTTTTGATTCTGACATTATTATTTAGCCATTTTTAAGAACTAAGGACAAAGCCTGACCTTCATTTCCATGTCTTCTTGTGAGATGGACTTCAGGAGATGGCCTGGTTGTCCCTGGGTTTCATATCCCCCTGGGATGTGTAACATACCTAGCGCTGTGATCCCACCAAGCTAGTCACAACAAAAGTGAAAATAATGGGACTGGGACTAGGACTGCTAGAAAATTCAGGAGTGGGGGAGGAGTCCAAAACCCAGAGAGTATTAAGGGAAACAGTGGACATCTCCACTTTCATCAGTAAGAAGCCATAGATGAGCACAGATGACAGAGTCCAAAAACTAGAAGCAATAAAGCAGTTGTATGATCCTAACCATCTGCTTAACCCAACATACCCTCAGCATTTTACACCTGAACTAAATATAGCCCTTTCCCCAAAAGTGCTAAGCATGTTAAAGAATGGCGACAAGATAGAGATTTGTGGGCAGTGCCTGCAGTGTGATTATGGAAATCTAGATCCTGGCTTTGAATTTTCTGGTAAACATGCAAAGCATTTTCTCTTTATTGTATCATTTGCTTTTGCTTTGTATTAAGCCCCCAAAACTTACTGGTTTAAAACAAAAATGATTGCATTCGCTTGCATTTCCTAGGTCTGCCACAGGGTTCTTCTAGTCTGGGCAGTCCCTACTGATAGCAATCAACTGGTGGCTTAGCTGGAGCCTGTTGGTCTAGCGTGGCTTTATTCACATGTTTGACGACTAGTAGATGCTCTTCAAAGACAACATAGGCAGGAACTGCTTGCCTGTGCTCCGCATGGCTTTTAATCCTCCAGTAAAGGAACTTAGGCATCCTTACATGATACGGTGGTTTCAGTGTTCCCGAAGTAACAAAGGAAGACAAAACTCATATGTAAGTACATTTTGACCCTCTGCTCCTAACACATCTATCTGCCATAGTCCCTTTGGCAAAAACGCATCTCTTGCCCACACTGAGAGTTAGTGTGGAAGGAGACCACATAAGGGTTTGGATGCAGAAAAGTGGGAGGCTGTTACTCCAGCAAATCTCACCATGCTGTAGAAGCCTGAAGTTTAACGCAATAAGTAGCAGTTATTTGTTCCTGATGCACACCCAAAGACAGCACTGAACTCCACTATGGTTAATCCCTGTTTGAAAAGGCAGTGTCAGCTAAAACTATAGCATAGCTGTTCTGGTGGCCTCACCTTCCAGCCTCTGAGATCAGAAATCCCCTAAGAAGCTACAAGCAGAAGGATGCTGAAGGGCCAGGTGTGGCCTGGCTGCACAAGAAAGGCCTGCCCCTCCCACAGACAAATGCAGAACCACCGAGAGGCAAATCTGCATCTGAGGCAGTAAAACTAGGGACCCCACCCAGGGATAGTAATCAGGGACAGGTGATTTCCCAGGTCTAGGGTGAGAGACTCAAAGACAGGATGTGAGCCAGAGTTATAAAGGGAGGGATGTGGGTAAGGACATATGAATGTTGAAAGCTTATGTACCCAGAGGAACCAAAACACTTGTCAAGAAGTTCCCTGCAAGTGATGGTGCACACCTGTAATCCTGGCACTTAGGAGGCTGAGACAAGGGGATGAATTTAAGGCAGTTTGGGCTACCTAAAGAGTTCAAGGCTAGTGTGCCCTCCAGAGTGAGACTCTGTCTTGAAAAAAGCAAAAACAAAACAAACAAACTCTGTTTACCCTGTTACCCAGCCTGTTACCCAGAAGGAAGGAAGCAATAAAAAGTGAACAGAAAAGAAAACTAGCACTGACTGTTATCGCTAGAAAGCCTCCTGTATGCTGGGATTCTATCACCTTGAGTTTGTTTCTGACAACACCCGGAGGTAATTAGCTCAAACTTCCGGATGAGGGAGAAGATTCAGGGAGGCCGACTAAGTGGCCTGAGTCACGGAGCCTGTGACATATTTGGACCATAACACTGTGGATTTCTCCATACTTGACTGGCAAAATAGTCCCATGAGACATGGCATCATGAAGCAGCAGGTCTGCCTATGACATGACCCTTGTCACAAGAGAACTGGGAATAACCCTGAAAGCCATCTCCCACCCAGGAACTCTAGGGAACGGACAATGAGAGTGGAAAGGACAATGAAAGTGTTCACAGAGGCCATCAGCCTCCGGAGAAGGTGATGGAGGAAACCGTAAAGAAACGCCCAACATGTTGTCTGTTACTATAGAAGGAAACTGCTCCGATGAGCCGCATTTTGTGACTGTGGCCTTGGCCTCCTTGAGGTTCAACTCAGAAATCCTGGTCTTACTCTTCACCAAGCCTAGATTCTGCTGAGCTGCCTTCAAAATGTGTGTGCATCCGTTCCAGGGCCTCCTATGGGTGGTGAAAGTTAGCTGAAATTCTTAAAACAGAGGGCACTTTTGGGGATCCCCAAGTACATACAGTCTCTGGCAGAGTCAGCCAGGTTTGAATCTCTCTTTTTTTGCCACAAGTGCCAGACAGCTTGTGAGGTCGGTGAGTCTTCTCTCATGCCTGGTGCAGACCTTGTCCCCAGGAGGAACTGCCAATTGGTCTGGGACGCTGGCACAGCGACCCTTGGGGGAGGTACTGACAAAAGCAATTGCCATGTAAAGATATAAAACTGGGATCTGCGGCTTTACAAGAGATGCCATACAGGGCCTGAGATTTAGCTCAGTGGTTCCAGTGCCTGCCTAGCAAGCGCAAGGTCCCTGGTTCCATTTCCATAACCACATGCAACAATACGGGGCGTGGTGACTCACGCCCACCAGCAATCAGTATCACATATCTCAATGCTGGGCATGGTGGCTCATGCCTGTAATCCTAGCACTCAGGAGGCAGAGGCAGGAGGATTGCTGAGTTCCAGGTTTGCCTGGGCTACATAGTGAGCTCAGGGCCAGCCTGAACGACAAAGCGAGACCCTGCTTCAAAAATAAATAAATAAATAAATATAAAAATAAAAATAAGGGCCGGAGGGTTAGCTCAGTGGTTCCGGCGCCTGCCTCGCAAGCGCAAGGTCCTGAGTTCAATCCCCGGAAACCACATACAATGCTGGGCGTGGAGACTCATGCCCACCAGCAATCAACACCGCATACCACAATGCCGGGCGTGGTGGCTCATGCCTGTAATCCCAGCACTCGGGAGGCAGGGACAGGAGGAT
>PVIC010005676.1:0-33904 GCA_004025085.1 Thryonomys swinderianus | reverse complement strand
TAAATAAATAAATAAAAAATAAAAAAAAATAAAAATAAAAGTAAAGAGAGCGATGCCATACAGATTCAATTGTGAGATGCAAATACGTTTTCATTGGTCTCTACCAGATACGGTATTCTGGTTTTTGGATTATTTTTTTTTTTCTTTTTGAGACAGGGTTTCACTTTCTAGTTCAGGCTGACCCTGAACTCACTATGTAGCTCAGGCAAGCCTCAAACTCATAGCAATCCACCTGCCTCTGCCTCTCAAGTGCTGGGATTATAGGCATGAACCACCATGCCCAGCATAGTGATATGTGGTACAGATTGCTGGTGGGCGTAAGTCACCACACCCAGCATTGTGGTATGTGGTTACCAGGAATCAAACATGGGACCTTGCACTTGCCAGGCAGACTCCGGAACCACTGAGCTAAACCCCCGGTCCCAGTACTCTGTTTTGATAGAAGGTCTGGCAGGTAGGTCCTTTTTAAATATCCATACAGAGCCTGTGGGGAAAGGCTGGGAAGCAGGGGCTATGGGGCTCCGCCTTCTGCTTCAAACCTCTGTGATACAGTTCACCCCAGCTATGCAATTCAGTGTCCTCCTGTATATTCCCAGAGTTGGACATTTCCTCACTCCACGAGCAAATGAATTTTTTTTTTTTTTTTGGAAACAGGGTCTCACTTTGTAGTTCAGGCTGGCCCTGAGCTCACTATGTAGCCCAGGCAAACTGTGAACTAAGCAACCCTCCTGTCTCTGCCTCCTGAATGCTGGGATTACAAGCATGAGCCACCACACCTGGCATGTAGTATGTGGTATTGATTGCTGGTGGGTGTGAATCACCACACCCATGTCCAGCATTGTATGTGGTTACTGGTGATTGAACTCAGGACCTTGCACTTGCAAGGTAGGCCCTGGAAACACTGAACTAAATCTCCAGCCTGAGCAACTGAACTTTTTTTTTTTTTGCTTTTTGGAGACAGGGTCTTGCTTTGTAGTTCAGGCTGGCCCTGAGCTCACTATGGTGCCCAGGCAAGCCGCCGCAAACTCAGCAATCCTCCTGTCTCTGCCTCCCAAGTGCTGTGATTACAGGTGTGAGCCACCACGTCTGGCATTGTGGTATGCGGTGTTGATTGTTGGTGGGTGTGTCTCCACGCCCAGCATTATATGTGGTTACCGGGGATCAAACCTAGGTCCTTGCACTTGCGAGGCAGGTGCCGGAACCACTGAGCTAAGCCTCCGGCCCAGAGCAAATGAACTTTTATCTGATTTTGTCAGGCAGGGAGAGACTCAAGTCTGAAATAACTGTTATTATCTTACTGCAATTTAAGAACCTTTTCTAAAGAAACTAGTTCCCAAGTTCTACTTGAAACTGCAAGGAGCTCTAGAAAATAAGACTGATAGGATAAAACCTCCATTCTTCACCCCTTTCACAGACAGGCATTTAGGCTTGCATTCACCATTATTAAAGTCCTTCTGTGCCTTTCTGACGCAGTCAGAGAGAACTGGAGCAGGCAGGATGGGGCCACAGGAACATCTAGGGAGGCAAACAAAGTAGGTTCAGTGGTCCAGAGTGAGAGAGGCCCCTCGTTAGCAGAGGGGGCTGGTTAGAGTAGGAGCAGATTCTCTAGCACCTTCCAGGCATTCTTGAAAGCATTGCTTGTGGGCCATGTTACAAAGATTGATGTTCAGATTAGTGATTACAGTCAAACAGTGGGCCAGCAATTTAGCTCAGTGGCACAGTGCCTGTCTTGTAAGTGCAAGGTCATGAGTTCAATCTCTGGTACTGGAAAAAAAATTAAAAGAGGTCTAAGAAGATCAAAGTCATCTTAGCAGAAATTCTGAAGATTCAGATTTAAAGGTTGGAATTGATACATACTGAAGTTCATGTGAAAACTGTAGCCTGATACATATGTTTGATACATATTTGTGTGTTTTTTCTCTGGAAATGTAATGCATGTAAAGTACTTTTCTGATTCCCTATTGATGTCAGATGAATAGTGTATCCATGAACTGCCTTCCTCTTACTGACTCAATGGGAGCATTCTCTTTAGGGCTTATCAGGGGGCAAAGACCCACAGGGTGTGTGGTGGTTCTGCAGTTAAGGATTCCTGCCTCCCTGCCAACCGACTGGGCTAACTGAATTGTTTGCCATAGACAAACTTGGTTTTCCACCCTGAACTTGTTTATTGCCTCTGCTGTTTATTCACAGGACTGGTTCCTGACTTGAAGTGAAATCATGAAGAGAAAATAGAACACATAATAATGCTTTTCCGCAATCGCTTCTTGCTGCTGCTGGCCTTGGCTGCACTGCTGGCCTTCCTCAGCCTCAGCCTTCAGTTCTGTGAGTACGGTGGGATGCTGGGGCCCTGGGAAGGGAGAGGGCTTCGTTTGGAAATGTTCATAGGAAAAGTTCATAGGAATCATGGAGGCCCTGAAGCCTTTGTGTTTTTTAATGAACAGTGGGGTTTAAAATATTGGAGTCTTATTAGATACATTGATTATTTTGTCATGGTAAGTAGTTGCAAATAGTAGCCTTAAACCCCTGGGCGGTGCTTTTTTGACTATGAAGGATTCAGAAGCTCTTGTGACATCTTTTTTACTTCTGCAAAGATTCCTCAACTGCCTAGTTATTCCCAGAATTTTAGTTCAAATGCCCGAGGTGCAGACCCTGAGCAGTCCACTGTCTCTTCTCTTGTCAGTAAACACACAGTGGACTGTAGTTGGCCCCTTGAAGACTGAGCGTCCGTTGAGTGTTGAGAAAGATGTAGGTAGGGCTGGGACAGGGTGGTGAGATTAGATCACTGGTCTCAAACTCGGGTGCCTGGGCCTGGAGGATCCAGGCGGGGAGGCCGGAGGTGTCTAGTGAAGCCAGCTCACAGGCCTTCCCTTACAGGTGCTCAGGCCTTGCCCCAAACTGGTGCACACCCAAGCTCTCACAGTGACCATCCTCAAGCACTGACAGCCCCCGTATCTTCTGGGTTGTATCCTGTGTGTAGCAGCCTGGGGTCAGCTGTAGCTTCTCCATTGGGCAGCTGGGTTCCTTGTTCCTTCTTCTGTAAAACAGCTAATTCTTGCTGCTTTGCAAACTTGGTGCAAACAAGTGCCCAGCTCCTGCCAGCCTCTGCTGGGAGGGCTGTTCCTCCCTCTGGTCCCTCTCCCTTGCCTTTTCTCTTCCAAGAACCTTCCATGGACTTCCGTGGGTGTGGTGCTTCAGTGTCACACACTGGGCTGCCCTGAACCTGTTCTCTTCTTTCGCTAACCATGCAGTGTCAGCATTTCCCATTCTTGTATCATTTCCTTCCACAAGACGGTCTGGTGTTTGAGAGCAGGGGCCGTGTCCAGTTTCTTTCTGACTCCTAGGAGCCAGCGTGTAGTAGGCATCTCGTGAACATTTCCTAGGCGAGCCAGCCCTTACTCCTCCCTCTGTGGCCGTGTGCTTGAAGCAGAGAGAATCTCCGAATGACGGGAAGAGTTTGGCTGTTACTCAACTACCCTGTTTTACCACCTCACCTTGATGGTTGGGAGACACAGTGTTGCCGCTCATCATTGGCAGGACAGCTTGGTGTGGACGTAGCTTTTCTGTTACAGTTTGAGGGACAAGAAGACAGGCAGGTGGCTCCGGAAGTGGAATGCGGCGACTGCACAGTGGACTGTGGGGAGACTTGGTGTTAGGAATCGTGCTTTGGAAAGTGGAGGCTCCCAGCATTTTGCCTGCTTTCTCTTCAGTGTGGCACGCTCAGGCACACCTCCAGTGCATATGACAGGCTATTTCTAGTAGTAAAGACAACTAAAAACACTCATTTATCCTGCTAGAATTGGAAAAGAGGAGAGGTGTGGGGTCAGCTACCCCTGTCATCCCAGGACTCTGGGAGGCTGAAGCAGCAGAATCACAAGAGCTTAACCTGGAGAGCTTAGTGACTCTCTCTCAAAATGAAAAATAAAAAAGGGTTCAGCCCCTAGTACCACACACACAAACATGCACGTGCGCACGCGCACACACACACACACACACACACACACACAGAGTTTAAAAATACTCCAGATGGTTAATGAACTGCCAAATATGAATCTTATCCACAAGATATGCTTTGACTTTCAGTAGTTTATAAGCTTCCGTTGAAAATTTTCCATCCTTCAGCCAGAGAAGTCCGATGTTACAGTAAACACAGAGCTTGTCCTGAGTCACTGACAGGTTCTGAGAGGTGCATGTGGGTTGCTTGTGTTCACTGCGTTTGTCTAGCGGGAGCTGATCTCCCTCCACGTCACTGAATGGGCCTGTGTGTCTTGCTTATATAACTCTTCTGAAAGTACCTCTGTTTTAGGAGAGCCAATTTTCAGCCACATTTTTTTAAAGGGAAAATTTTCAGGGTAAATTAGCCCAGCTGGATCTGAGTGCTTCATTCTGGGATATGTTGGAGTTCGGATATTAAGAAATGGACGTTCTTACTACTCTTCTACTTCTAGGTAAACTATAACTTCAGAATTTCCATTTCTATAAAAAAGGAATTTATTTGTTTCATTACTTAATTTCTTTATTGGTCGCTTGTTATTATGGTGCAAGAAACTGCACTAATTCGTAGCTCAAAGATTTACTCTTAAATAACATGTTTTCATTCTTATCCTACAATGTATGGACTTTTCTTTATCATTTCTTTTTGAATACCAAGTTAGCACATATAATTAATACATTTGAGGTCATAAAAGGTAACTTAATTTTCTTGTGCTTTAAATAATATGGTTTTGTTTTCTGACATGTTGTGTATTTTATTTTGTCTTAATAGTTTTCTTCTGGTGTTTTGAAAATGAAAAAGTTATGACATGAGTTTGGATTTAGAAATCAGGTTGTTTAAACAAGCATTTCTTCCTCTGGGGACAGAAAATATGTAGTGGACCCACACATACTTATTAAGTGCTTAATGTGTATTTGACATTGTGAGGGTGGAGATAGTAGGAGAGGAAAACAAAAAAGACTAAGATTTGGTTTATAGTTTCTCAAAATATGTACACCTTAAATGTTACTAATGGCTTACTGTACACTAGGAGTCCTTAATAGACAAAAGTCATTTTGTTTTGTAATTTCAAGTCCTGGATGTTACTGTTGTCAAAATACACGCAAGTAGAAAAATAATTTTTTAAATTGAAAGTCTCCTTTTTTGCAACAGGGAAAGACATACATGGTATGTGAAGATTTATGAATCATTAGTTATACTTCTGATTTTTTTCTGCTCCTCTGTAATCACTCACTTCCCTGCTCTGCCCAGGGTTTCCTTAATGCTTATTTTATGTTCATTTCTCCAAGTTCCAACTGTGTTCCCCACAAGGTGGTATGGCTAGGCTCCGGACAGCCTTATGTTTGATTGTCAGCTTCTCCATCAGGCTGCTGGGTGCCTTGTTTCTTCTTCTGTAAAACAGCTAAATGTGGCTCCTTTGAAAACTTGGTGTAAGGACAAGAACTTTGGGGAAAACTTTTGGCTCATGGAAACCTGTGTTTCTCTTGTGAAATAGTTTAGTCATTGTTATTTTGCAAGGTTAGTGAGAATTGAGATTTTTTTTTTTTTTCTTTTTGGAGACAGGGTCTCGCTTTGTAGTTCAGGCTGGCCCTGAGCTCACTATGGTGCCCAGGCAAGCCGCCACGAACTCAGCAATCCTCCTGTCTCTGCTTCCCGAGTGCTGGGATTACAGACATGAGCCACCACGCCCAGCATTATATGTGGTAACCGGGGATCGAACTCAGGTCCTTGCACTTGCGAGGCAGGCGCCGGAACCACTGAGCTAACCCTCCGGCCTGAGAATTGAGATTTTTGAAACAACCTTTGGATCACAGAGGCATAGCCAATAATCAGTCTTTTAAGCAAACCAGACAGCTTCCTCTCATAATGTACCATTGTCAGAAACCAGGGCTCTCAGGTTCCATAAGGCTCTCGGGGCTCAGCACTTCAGCCACTTGGCCTGTGTTGGGGTGTGACTTTGGAACCAAATCATCCGTTTATATGTTTTTACTCTGAGTATGTTAGCTGCAAGAAGCACATTGCATCTAGATTGGGGGTCACCCGTGGGCAGGGCTCCCCGTGACCTGAGCAGATTCGAAGGCAGATGAGATATTCAGATTCCAGGCAGGGCAGGGAGCTTAACCTGCAGATGTAGGAACCAGGATTACTTTTAATAACTGAAGAGCCCTTCTGCAAAAGGCGCCAGACCTGTTGTGCATGGCCCAGATGAACAGAGAACTATTTCTGTTAAGCAGAGATGGGACTTTCCAAAAGTGTGTGCTGGGAAGAGGTAGGGATTCCCGTGTTCCCTATCATGGGCTCCACAGCCTCCGGAGGAGGGTAGGGTAGGCAGCTCATGGGGCCTGATCTCATTTAAAATCTTGTCAAACTCTAATGTTTTATGAATTCTTCTTTCTTTATTAATGCAGTGCTGTGAGAATGTAAAGCTCTGTCCTTTAGCAAATGTTCCTTGACTTTTCAACCTAGACTAAATTAGCCCCCCAGGGGCCACAGGAACAAGTGCTCCAGCAGGAGCGGACCTTGCAATACAGAGTGCAGGATGCCAGGCAGGTCAGAGGCACCATGGGGTGCCAAAGAGTCTGGACTCAGGATCCTGTCCTGACACTTACGAGCTGTTATCCCTGTGCCCCGTACCTCACTTTCTTGCTCTGTAAAATGCTCTAGTGCCTGTTTCTCCCTTTAGATCTGTAAGGCTAATCGCTTCTCGGCCTTTTGGCTAAGATCAAGTGTGGATCTATAAGGCTTCGGAGGGCTAGTATCCATCAAACAGGGCACAGTGCCTGGCCCACAGCAGTCATGACTCCTCTTTGTTAAGTCATAGGAGGTGGAGGTCACCTATGGTAGTGTTGTGGGAGAATGGAAGTCAAGAACCCAGACCAGTCTGGGGTGTCAAGTGACATCCAGGCTCCTCCTTGAAGAAGACTGGGAATTGGCAAAGGGGGAAGCTGAGAAAGATGAGGTGGCATGCAGTGGCACTACGTGAGAGGGCAGAACAGGGCTAGTCACCTTCACAGAGTTTGGAAGTTGATCCAAAGGCTGAGGCCTGTCCCTCACTGCTTTCTGTCCCCAAGGTCTGGAGTAGCCAGTGTGGTAGGGAGGCCGCCATCCATTCGGTCTTGGAAAGGTGCTATTGTGTGTTTTCCAGTGTGTGGGCCCTGGGGACCTGGATGGGAACCCCCTGGGGCGCTGGTTTAGAATGTCTGCTCCTGAACTGAAAAAGAACAGTTTGTGGCCCTCCTTGCGGAATTAGAATCTGGGTGGGAGTGAACCCCAGAAATCTGCACCATGAACAGCTTCCTGAGAGCATCTCCTGTGGGGAGTTTGCGAACTACCATCCGGAGGTGGTGGGAGGGTGCTGCTGGGTGACGCAGCTCTGAGGCTGTTTCGCTCTTGCAGTAAGAGGCTGTGGGTGGCTTGAATAGAGGTGTCATCCCTGAAAGGAAGAAGCAAGGCCAGGAGATCACACAGTACTGCCCTGGGCCTTCCTAGCAACTGGGTGTGTGGGGCAAGGATGACTTGTCCATGGCGCCGGGCAGCTGGCCACGGGAGACAGGAGATGCCTCTCGACCCATGTCTGTCTCCACCTGCAAGAAGTATGCAGAAAGCTGAGGACAGTGCCCGGAAGGTAGGCAGAGAGGTCACCGCACGGGGCCGGTTGCTCCCAAGGCCCGGAAAAAGTGATCAGCACAAGAAGAAAAGCTGGACAGGGCCCAGTGGCAGGACAAGCTGGGCTGCCAGGAAGAAGAAAGGGGGATGCACAGTGTCCCTAGAGGTACCCAAGGGCCTAACGGCTGTGTGCTGCCTAAGGAGGGGACGCAGGGTCTGACATTCATGACAAGGACCAGGTCTCCTGGAAGCATGTGAGCTTTTGTTTGGCCCCATGAGTATTTGCAGATTTTCAGATTTATTTACCAACTCAAAGAAACTTCCAAGACTTCTTTCAGAAGTCAGTCGAGCCGGTTGAGACCACCCAGTCCCTGGCAGAGACAGTATGGAAGTCAGGCAGCCAGCACTGCCCACTTTGAGGGGTGCCTGCTGTCTTTCCCCTATAGTCCTGCCCAGTCCCCGTCACATTGCAGTGTGTGCCCTGTGGTGTGGACAGAGAGAGCCAGTGGTGAAATTCTGGGCAGACCCAGGGAGGGAAGTCAGGAAGGAGGCAGACAGTGGCAGCCATCTAGGGCCTTGAGCCAGGAGGCCAGTCACTTTCTGGAAGCTGAGGAGCCCCGCTTTAACCAGCTTGCACCCCCACCCCGTCACTGTCGTTCTGTGTGTGTGTGTGTGTGTGTGTGTGTGTGTCTGCCCTGGTATTTCTTTTATCTACAAAGCCATCATTATTCTTGTACCCTGCAATCCCCATATCCTTTTTGCAGTATATTGTATAAAGTAAAAGGAAATTGCTTCTAAGTAGGCAATTGAGGCACCCCGGAAGGAGCCAGCAACCTCTCTCTGCCTCAGTTGTTTAGCCCCCCCACTCCTCCAGCTTCAGCAGGGTCTCCCTGGGTGGGCTTTAGCACTTGCACTTGCAACACTGCAGGAAGCCCTGAACGTCCAAGGCGGGGGTGAGGTGAGGATTTTGCTGAGGCGCACATTTGGACAGAGTGTACTTCTTGACTGCACGGTGAGCCAGGCCCTACCTCCCAGCCATGGAACCTCGTCATCCTCTGCCCTCCGTCTTGTGTGTACTCATGGAGAAGAGCATGTACCACAGTGGCATGTGAATTGGAGGATTCCTGAAGTTCTCAGTGTGTTTTTGTTGCCAAAGTTGGGAGACATAAGCCTTTTGAATGCCAGGGACGTAGTGTACCATACATAGGTTTTGTATCCCTTGTTCGAACTGCTTGGGGGCAGAAATGTTTGGGATTTTGGAATGTTTCCATATACACAATGAGATGCCTTGGGGATATAACTCAAGTTTAAATGTGGAAGTAATTCATTTTATCTACACTTTATATATACAACCTGAAGGTAATTTTGCCATATTTTTAATTTGTTCATGAAGCACAGTTTCACGATGTGGAATTTCCAGCTTGTGAAATTGTGTCACACTCAGTTTGGATTCTGGGTTTTCAAGTTAGAGGTGCCTAACAGTTACAACTATACACTAAACCATAATAAGCTTCTGCCAGGGCTTCTGTTCCTTCCACGCTGAAGGAATTGAAAATAATAGCTTATCTTTCTAACCTAGGAGTTCCTTTAAATTTTATCTCATCAATTTCCCTAAAATTTCAAATTAGTCATTTTTATTAACTTTGATTCTTTTTTTTTTTTTTTTTTTTTTTTGGTACCAGGGGTCAAACTCAGGGCCTGGCACGTGCCAGACATGCACTGTGCCACTGAGCTTCATCCCCAGCCCTGATTCTCCCCCACGTATATTGAGTTTATCGGTACATTTTAGGTATATATTATAGTCACATTCAACATTGAGAATTTGTACCTGTACATGATATATTGTGATTCTCATTTTTTCCCATTCCCCTGCCCTCCCTACAACCCCCACCCTCCTGTATACATAAGCTTTGTTTCCATTTTTTGTTTTTTCTTTTTACAACCAATTTTTTTCTTCCTGATTCTTTTCTTGAAGTTCTTTGCTATACTTCTAGGGGTTTTAATTTTCCCTCTTCCCTTCTCTACCTTCTCTTCCTTCCAACCAACACCACCCTCATTCCCCCTACCCCGTATCTGATCTTAGAAATTCTCATAATTATAGAAAGGAATAAAGATGTATATTTAAGGGTAATACCTACGGTATCATTCATAACAAGAAATGAAGAGAGAGGTGACCAGAGGGTCCAGCCCTAAGGCTGCTGTGGCCAGGACACCAGGATTGTATATTCTGCTCTGTATTGCCTTAGAAGGTTGTTTGTAAATAAAAGTGCGTATGGGATATGGGGTGTGTGTGTGTTGGTGAATAAGGAATAGTGATTCCTTTTTTTTAGAGGAAACTCTTAGGGCAAGTTAGTAAAAATTGAAAGCATTGGTAAAGGAGTCCATGAATTCAGAGTGGTGCAAGATCCAAGGGACAGAGACAGAGGAGAGATGCCCCCTGGATATGTCACTGGCACAACCACTGGCTTTTGACTGGGTGTGGTATGTCCCAATGAGCCACCTGGTGGCTCCACCCTGTCTTGGCAGCTGGGCCCCTGCCCCTGATGACCTTGAAATGAGGCCAGTGGTAGCAAGAGGGCAGCGTGGCCTTGCATAGATCTCCCAGGCAGGTCTGCAGAAGCTAATGGGAAAGTGATGAGGGGCAGGCCTGAATCCCTTACAGGGGTGGGGTCAGGCAGGCACTGGGAGACAGCTCTGGGGCCTCTTCCTGTCCTCTCCCCTCAGCGGTGCACACCAGGTCACACCTCTGCCTTTTTGGGTTCCAGCTTAGGGCTGAGGGGCGGAAGAGAACAAGGAGTCAGCATGAGGAGCAGCCCCTCTCTGTGCTTGGCTGGTTTGGGATCCAGCCACCACTCTTACTCTCCCCTGTCCTATCTTTTCCCTGTGTCATCTGAGGGGCTGGATCCCAGCAGGGCTCTGCCTTGGCCCAGCCCTAGAGCATGGGACAGCTTTTCCAGGTTTTCCCCACCCTCAGTCACAGGGTCTCTTTCCTGAGTTGGCCTCCCGGAAGTGCCCTCCCTACCTGTCTGGCTCACCCTTTCAGTGTTCCCAGACGGCAGCCCCCAGCCCACCTGGCCAGATAGGAGCTTTCTGGCCTCAGTGTTATACAGACCTCTAACTCATAGGCAACTTACTCCTCCTGGAGAAACAAGGAACAAACTGGGCCACAGTGACCCTCTAGCAGCATTGTCACCAATCAAGTTATCCCCTTGTAGGACATTCAGCTGCACACAGACATTAAAATGTTCAGTGGAGCTTTTCTGGGTAGTAGGATTAGGGATGATTTTCTTTTTCTTTTTATACCATAGTATTGAATGACTATTTTAGGATGAACTCATGTTTATATGAAGTGTAAAGATTCCTTTTTATTTAAAAAAAATGTGTTAACAATCTTGAAGGTGCTGAAATTGGAAATTTATTTCTGAGCACATTGAGTTTGTAACCTGAACCCATGGATGTCTTCAGTGTTGTTTCCCTGGTGCCCAGGGTCTTGTGAACTTCCAGAAATCAGATTTACAAGATTGTGTGTGTGTGTGTGTGTGTGTCTGTGTGTGAGTGAGATCCTCTTTCAGAGGCAAGGATAGTAGCTTTTTTTTTTTTTTTTTTTTTGAGACAGGGTCTCGCTTTGTAGTGCAGGCTGGCCCTGAGCTCACTATGTAGCCCAGGCAAGCCTCGAATTCAGCAATCCTCCTGTCTGCCTCCTGAGTGCTGGGATTACAGGCATGAGCCACCACACCTGGCACTGTGGTATGTGATATTGATTGTTGGTGGGCATGAGTCACCAATGCCCAGCATTGTATGTGGTTACTGGGGATCGAACTCAGGGCCTTGTGTTTGCAAGGCAGGCACCGGAACCACTGAGCTAAATCTCTGGCCCGATAGTAGCTTTTATCAAGTTTTCAAATGTGAGGACAGGGCCACTCCAGATCCAAGAAAGTGGTGGAGACAAGGTCTTTTGATAGTTTCTGTCTAAGGCCCATTTTGATCATCTCTGTTACTTCTAGTCTGTAGTAATTTGGAGTCTTTGGGGCTCACATCCTCTAGACCAGTGGATCTGCCCACCAGGGTAGAGTTACCTGTGAGGACTTGTGTGTACCAGGGTACAGCTAGTGATGATTGAAAGAGGCCAAGGGTGCAGGAAGATTTTAGTCCTCTTCTCCTGGCCAGGGTCTTGATATGGGGAACTGCACTGTGTAGACACTGGCTTGGGCACTCTGGAGAAGAGACACTGGGCTATCTTCACGCTGATCACAGTGACTCCCGAAGAGTGAACTGGATCTATTGGGGAAGACCGGATACCAGAAGTCCCTTGAGGAATGTGGGGTTTTCTGACCTGTCTAGCTGCAACTGGGGCTGTAGCTCAGGCCACAGTGGGAGCCCCATACTCTCTGGGTAGGGAGCTAAGCATAAGTCCCAGTGACAAATGTTGCAGGGCACAGAGAATAGGAGAGCTTGCAAATAGCCTTGGGCAAGGAAGGCCCCCTGCCTAGTAGGGTGTGCTGAGTGCTCCAGCGCCTTCTATAGTTCTCCTGACTCCTGCAGTGTGACCAGGCTCAGGAAAGATCCCTACTAAATTCTTCTCCAATGTGGCTCACCATGAGGCAACTTTAAGAATTGGAGAAAACAAGTAAAACTGGTGATGTGTCAGGCCCAAAAGTAGATAGGTCACAAAGGCACTCGTGAATTCTACTGTTTGATCTATGTTGTCCATGTAAAGCCAAGAATCTCATGATTTTCAAGTGTGAACCTGACTTTCCGCACTCTACCTGGAGAGCTTGACTCCACCACACTCTACACTCATGGCTGAGGCTGGATGACAGAACTGTGGGTGCTGTGCTGTGGCTCTGGTCTTCACTGGCAATTACAGCATGCATTTTCAGAGTCTGTACAAAATGGAGACAGGGTGGGCATTTAAGATAATTTAGTGGACTGAGGAGCCCTGAGGGAATTGTGGGAATTGATTGTTAGAGCAAATCATTATTCTTTGGCAGACCGGAGAAGGGAAGAGAGTCCCAGAGCATTGTAGATATCAGAGGAGGAAACTGACGAGATGGGGAGGGGGCTTACAAGCTTATGAGAAGGTGCTGTCACACACAGCCTGAATGACTTAAGGGACTAGACTTGGGATGGCCGAGGGGAGGGAGACTGGCTTTGTGCTCTTCTGTGAAAGGTGTGAGCCCAGGGCCTCAGCACCCTTTCCTGACCCTGGGTGAAGGGAACCCCTTTCAGGAACCTGTAAGAAACGGGAATAACTTCCACTTGGAGGTTGGTTTGGAAGTGACATTTCTGGACCTGTTAGCACTTTGCTCTCAGAGCTGGGCTCTCACCACCACCCTTGTGTAGGTAGAGCCTCAGGGATGTTTGCCCAAGGTCACGCAGCAAGGAAGTGACCGAGCCAGGAGTAGAACCCACATATCCCCCAGCCACAGGCCACCTGTACCCTTGGCAGGCGGTCAGAGCTATGGACAACCATGGCAGCAGGCACAGCGGAGAACAGATCGCAGCAAGAACAAGGCAGGACCCAGAGCTCAGATGATAAAAAGCATATGGTGGGCCAGACCTTGGCCGTGGAAGGTTCTTGGCCAATGTAGTCAAAGGCGTGACTTGTGGAGCAACTGAGCCCAGAGACAAAGTTGAATCAACATTTTAGCCCTATGCTCACATTTCCTGGGAGACTAGCAAATCCCTAAGTTGAATTTTCAGGTGTTTGTGTAATCAGAGGAAGAGGTGACTACCAAGCCATCAAACATGGGGATTGTGGGAGATGGGGTCTGGCAGCCCCTGGCTTTCATCGCGAAGCAGAGGCTCACGTGAGTGGACAGACTCCCCTTTCATTAGCACAGCTGCTCAGTCAAGTCTCCACCTTGGACCAGTTAGCAGACAAGGGCAGAATCCTGGGAGAGCAGCACGGTGGCCTCCACCAGGCCTTGGGGCAAACAGGGGGGAAGAACTACTCTCCACATGGAGGGGACTGTCCCACAGGGGGAAGGAAGGAGTGATGAGCTGAGCAAACTGCCCCTGCCTAGCCAGTGTGGAGTTACCTGTGAGGACTTGTGTGTACCAGGGTACACTGGTGATGACTGAAAGAAGCCAGGGCTGCAGGTAGATTTTAGTCCTCTTCTGTCCAGGGCCTTGATGACAGGAACTGCACTGTGACCGTAGACACTGGCTTGGGCGCTCTGCAGGAGAGACACTGTGCTATCTTCGTACCAATCACAGTGACTCCCAAAAGGTGAACTGGCAGCAGACACCTGGCGATACCATTGCTGCTGGCCCTGAGGATCACTGATATTTGGAGGGCTAACCAAAGTGGCTTGAAGCCTGAGTGTCGGACGGACACTTATGCCTCATTCCCCTGTGCTGCTAAGTTACAATCTGACCCTGACACTGGGCCCTTTTCTTCCTTTCCTCTATTCTGTGGGGATCATCAATAAAATAATCAAAAGCTCAAGTAGCAAGATCATTATTAGGTGAAATATTTCCTCCAGTTTATAGTTGTGGCTGCTGGGCCGAGACTTGTTGATTAGGTCATATTCACCAGAGATTGTTGTTGATCACTCATAGTGACTTGTCAGCAACGCTGCTCTGTCTGAGCCATTCTCGAAACCCTTAGCCAGGAAATGCAGGGGCACCATAACTGACAAGGTCATTTTCTCCTTATGGAAGAAATCCTTTCCACTCCCTGGTTCTTATTGAATAATGAACAGCAGATGGCCACAAGGACAGGTACGTAGACACCAGGCCTGAGGCGTTTCAGGCTGGCCTTGCAGGCTGCAGAGTGTCAGTGGAGTCCCTTGATCTGCCCCCTAACGTCCGCATCTGGCTTAGGGATTCTCTTCCTAGGATGAGGGCCAGTGCTGGAAAAGCCAGAGTGGGTCAGTTTGGCTTAAATCTGAGTCACGACTTTGGGAATGTCTGGTACTAATGCCATGAAAATACCTTCAGTATTCTGTGAGTGGATGGAGAGACATTTACTAGTTGCTTCTGCCCATGGAGACACCTTGGAGGTAACATTCTCTGCCATTTCTTTGAAATTGAGACCCTGTTGGTATCTTTACACACAAGCATTATAGACCTTCTGACAGAATGAAAGAGATCATAGAGAAGATGGGGTAGGTGTTGGAAATCTTCCCTTCTAATTGTAATCTCACCTTAGAGGAAGAACATGTCTCCCAATACTGCATTAACTATCAGTAAAAACGTCTCTGTTGTTATTCACACTGCTTTTAATGACACCATGGCCCCAAGGCTTTAATTTAGATGTGAGCTTTTTTGCCTACCTATGTAATGAAGAAACTTTTTTTTTTTTTTTTTTTTTTGAGATGGGGTCTCACTTTGTAGTTCAGGCTGGCTCTGAGCTCACTATGTAGCCCAGGCAAGCCTTGAGCTCAGCAATCCTCCTGCTTCTGCCTCCTGAGTGCTGGGATGACAGGCGTGAGCCACCACACCCACCACAGGAAACTTTTGATCTCTGAGTCAGTTTGCCCATCCTCACATCTAAGGCCTCACGGTCCATTTCTCTTGCCTGATGACATACATCTGAGCTGCTCTCATCCACTTGGGGTCTGCAGAGTTTCTGTTTGTCCCTTGAATAGCTGGAAGAGTGGGGACCTGAACAAGGCCTGCTGGGACCATCAGTGTCCAGAAGACCCTGGGCCCAACTCCTGTCTTCCTACCCAGCTTCCACATCAGTCTCTCAACTCCCTTTGTCCAAGTCCAGCCCGAGGGAGCTTAATGGCAAAGAGCAGAGGGTAGAGGCAGTACTGGCCCACTGCGACCTGCTCCTCCAGCCTCCCGCCTTTGTGTCAGTCCTGCATGGACCGACTGGCCCAGGTGTCCTGGAGATCGGAGGCTTTTCTGGAGCCACCTTGCTGTCTCCTGTCCACCATGTTGGCCTGGGCTGCATAGCCCGCCATCTTCTCTTTGTGCAGCCAGCTGCACTGAAGCGTTTTGGACACAGCTTGGCCATCTTCTACAGGAAGCCTGTCTCTGGCCAACCCCACCTCCGGGAAGCTTAGAAAACTACTTTCCTTTTTGTTCCCACATGAGGAATCAGTGAGATCTTTCATGAAAAGCATAGACCAAGCCAAGAGTGTGGCACACACCTGTAATCCCTGAGCAATTTAGCAAGATGCTGCCTCAAAATAA
The DNA here is from genome assembly GCA_004025085.1 of Thryonomys swinderianus. Lineage (NCBI taxonomy): Eukaryota > Metazoa > Chordata > Mammalia > Rodentia > Thryonomyidae > Thryonomys > Thryonomys swinderianus. The sequence continues at coordinate 18,159 of PVIC010005676.1, read as the reverse complement.
AAAAGTCAAAAAGGCTAGGGATGCAGCTCAATGCAGAGGCTCTGGGTTCACTCTGGGTACAAAAAAAAAAAAAAAACAACCCTGGAACACAGTACCTGGGTCAGAGCAGAACTTCAGTGCAGCAAACATTTTTGGAAGGTCTGTCCCTTGCCAGTCAGTGAGGGATATAAATATGCAAGAGGCCTGGTCTTGGCCCCTTGGGTGTTTAGGATGGTGAGGTGACAAACTGGGACACCCCCACTTACAAATACAGTGGTGTGAGCCTAACGACAGCCAGAACTGGGTGGGCTCCTCGAAGAGGAATGTGAGAAACACCTGGAGGTTCAGGGTGGGCTTCTGGGAGAAGGGGCTCCAGGCACAGGCTGTGGAGTTGGCCAGACTCACAGCCCAGTGGGGTGGGGATGGAGTTATAAGCAAACAGCAAGTGTAGAAGAGAAACATGCAGCAGGGGTGGCTCTCAGTAGCTCAAAGCCAAGTTGAGGAGCAGGGCCCAGATGCAGGGGAAGGGACCTCTCACCCCCACTGTGTCAAGTCCTCAGAGCCACCTGTGGATGCCAGCGGCTGGACAGCCACACACAGAGGCCCTAGGGACTGATAATGTGTCCTCGTGACTGAGAAGGCACACATAACCTGGGGTGATCTCAGCAAGCCGAGCTAACAGAACACAGGTACCAGAGGAAACGGCAGATAGAATTGTCTGGGTGGAAGCCCTCCTCCTGGTGATTACATCTTTATCCATGGCACTTCCTTGAGTCGTGCGTAGGTCATTTGGACCCAGCCTCACCCCACATGCTTATACATGAGCCAGGGACATCCAGAAACACACATTGCCTCCTTCCATCCCTTGGCCACTTGTCTGATGAGATGTCCTTGGCTGTACCTCTCCCAGGCCTGTGAACAGAAAGGCTGCATCACAGGCACAGCCACAGGCCCAGATGTAGATGCCCGAGAGTCCAGGACTGAGGGTGCCCCCCAGCCAGCGGACCGGCCATTCAGACGCTACAGTGAGACATCTTCTGTTCCATAGTCTGGTACTAAATCCCCAACAGTAAGTTAGCTTTAGACCCTGGAGCGGTATGTTAGCCCTTCTAGTATCTTCTGCCGAGAGGAGGAAAATAGCTCTAGTTGCAGCCAAGGGACGAGTTTAGAGCTGGAGAAGGGCTGGTTGGGTAGCTATCTGATTGATGTTTTAATAACCACAAGTAATGCATGTAAATATATGTTTATATCTAGACATTGTAGAAGTATATGTACAATACATGTAACCTGTGCCTACTATAATATATACATATATTATACATGTGTGTATATAAAAGACAGACATTATACAAAAACAAATAAAAATAATTTTTCACACCCCATTCTATCCATTGCTCAGAGGAAACCACACATATCATGAGGGATATCCTTCTACACATTTTTCTGTGCATTTACATAATAAATGCCTGAATATTTATAATGTTTTCTTCTTTACACAAAAAGGATTCTATTAGTATGCAGTGATTTGGTTCATTCACTTCACTCAATTTATCTTTGATTCTTTTCCATTCTTTTTTTTTTTTCGCTTTTTGAGACAGGGTCTCGCATTGTAGTTCAGGCTGGCCCTGAGCTCACTATGGTGCCCAGGCAAGCTGCCGCGAACTCAGCAATCCTGTCTCTGCCTCCCGAGTGCTGGGATTACAGGCGTGAGCCACCACGCCCGGCACTGTGGTATGCGGTGTTGATTGTTGGTGGGCATGTCTCCACGCCCAGCATTATATGTGGTTTCCGGGGATCGAACTCAGGACCTTGCGCTTGTGAGGCAGGTGCCAGAACCACTGAGCCAACCCTCCGGCCCTCTTTTCCATTCTTTTTGCTGGGGTGGAGTTCCGATAATGATGGATATTTAGGTTATTTCCTTTTTCTTGTTGCTGTTATTGTAAACAGCACTACAGTCAGTCTCTTTGACCTTATATCTTTGAAGATGCAATGGATATCATTTTAGAATATTCCAAGGCATAGATTAGTGCATCAGGGACACCATACATATATGACACAGGCCAGACTCTCCCGAGGGTTGCCCGTTTGCGCTGTCATCTGCAGTGTGTGGCGACAGCCAGTTTCTCACATCCTTGCCAATATTGGATGTTATCATGAAAACATGATGTTCCAGTCTGGTGGGAGGAAACAGTCATATGTCCTGTTGGTTTCCTCACTTTGTACTTCTTTCCCTGTAAATGAATTTGAGCATCTTTTATTGATCAATTATTTTTCTGTAATTAGCCTGTTCATATCCTTTAATGAAGTTTCAGTTTTGAGGGTACTACAGACTTTGGATATTAATCTTTTTCCTGTTCTATATGTGCAGATATTTTTTCCTCAGTATATTGTTTGTCCTTTATCTTTGTTTAGGCCATCTGTTTACCAAAGGGAAGTATTAAATATTTATGTAGGAGAATTGGGGAATTTAAAATGTTTTAGATAGCCGGGCGTGGTGGCTCATGCCTGTAATCCCAGCACTTGGGAGGCAGAGACAGGAGGATTGCTGAGTTCGAAGCTTGCCTGGGCTACATAGTGAGCTCAGAGCCAGCCTGAACTGCAAAGCAGACCCTGACTCAAAAAGAAAAAAAAAAAAGTTTTAGATAGTGAATGATCTGTGTTTTAACTGCTATTCAAAATATGGATATGTATATACATTCAAAGTATGGATAGGTATGTACATTCAAAATATGGATATGTATGTACATATGTACACATATGTGTGTACATATGTGTGTATATGTTACATATATGATGGTGATCAATAGGCCTTTTAAAATTTAAATAGATTGTGGGCATATGTCTTTAGGTATTTCCCTCAGTGGGTAGATCTTGAAAGGACTGGGCAGAGTTCTGGAAAGTTTGAGATCCTATGAGATGTTCCCCAAGATGGGGAGACTGGGGCCCTGAGACAGGCTGCCTGTGGAGGAGCAGGTGGCTGGGGCAGCCCCAGCTGCCGTTCTTGTTAACCAGTATCCAGAAGCAGAAAGAGCGTCTCCAGTGCTGTCGCTCACTGCCCATCATATCCTCTGTCTCTGGTCTCAGGCCCACCCTACGAGGCGGCAGGAGCACTGTGACTGACAGTCAGCCAGTGCCCCACAGGGGCAGGGCTCACCGACAGAAAACGGGAGGCTGGGCCAACAGACCTAACCAATCGCAAGACCCACAGCTGACATCAGGAGATGGGGCGGAGCAGGCCGTCCGGAGGCGAAGGCATGAGTGTGGGTCAGGGCTGTGTGGACCACATCCATGTGCTGGGTCCTGTATGTTGTGACTGGGCCCAGCAGACCACCGAGAGCAAATAGAGGATATGAACTGAGGTGTGGCAGACACTCACCTCTAGCACGTAGCAGGAACTCTGTGGACAAGAATTGTCCTCCTTGTTACTGTTACTAGAACAGGATGTTACTAGTCAGGATGAGGCCATCAGGCCCTAGGAGGTTAGTGAGGGCCAGGTATGGTGGTGCACCCCTGTGACCCCAGCAACTCAGAAGGCTAGGGCAAGAAGATCATAACTTCAAGACCAGTCTGGGCAATTACCCAGACCTGGTCTCAAGAAAGAAAAAAGGCAGGGAGGTAATGTGGTGGTAGAGCACTTGCCTAGTGTGAGGCCCTGGTTCAATCTCTAGTATCACAAAATGATAAAGAGTTAGGGTGCATGTTCTCCTGCTTTTCTGGGATGCTGCCAGTATCACACACCTACTTGCTGGTGAGGAGCAGGAGGCGGTGCTGAGACTGTGGGCTCAGTAGCTGAGGAGCATACGGGGTAACCTGACATCTTGCCACATTAAGACCCACCCGCAGTCTGCAGAGAGAACAGTGCCAGTGATGGCCAGCCCCACTTGGCCACCGTGGCTGGCCTGGTGCCTGAGCACCTGCGCTGTCGTGACCCACTCTGCTGTCCTTGCAGTCCACCTGATCCCTGTGTCGACGACTAAGAATGGAGCGAGCAGCAAGAGTCGAAAGAGGATCATGCCTGACCCAGTGACGGAGCCCCCCGTGACGGACCCCATTTATGAAGCTCTGCTGTACTGCAACACCCCCAGTGTGGCCGAGCGCAGCATGGAAGGTGGGCCAGGCTGTGCCGCCCCAAGTGGCTCCAGCAGTAGAGCTCAGGGGTTAGAGTGGGGCGATTTCAGTTGTCGTCTTGCGGTTGCCACCAGGCTGTGCCCTGGGCCAATCTGAGTCCTAGCACGCACCTCCATGAAATGGGCCGACTGGCAGTGCCTGTGTGTGAGACCGACGGAGATGGAATGGGTGCTCTAACAACACCCGGGTCACATGGCCTCTCAGTGCTTACTGTTGTCACAATCTCCAGGTCTGGATGGAAAGACAAGCTTGGCTCCGCTCCCAGGCCTCAGCCGAGCTACCCACCTTCCACAGCAGCCCTGGCAGACCGAGGGTGTGCACAGGGTGTCTGCTGGTGTGCTGCCGTGACTGTGGGAAACTCAATCCCTCAGAAACGTGGGCTTTTGTGGATATGTGCTGGCTCAGTGTGGAGTATTGCCTTGCACCCTGCCATGTTTAAAAGCCAACGTTACTTTTTCCAGTATTCCTGTGAGCACCCCCCCCCCCCCGCATGTAAGGCCTCGTGAATAGTCTGCCCACATCTCACTGCCTTCGATCCCGGCCACCAGCAGCACCTCCTGTCCCATCCCCGAGGTCTGGGAGGGACCGTCCCGCAGCCCAGCCCCTGCACCGCTCTGCTCTGCGGCCTTTTAGTGTTCCCTGCTGCTGCCTCCTCTAGATACCCGGCAGGTGTGGCCAGGTCTGTCCCTCAGCCCTTTGTAAAAGGATTAGCATTTATTAAATGACGAGAAGACATTGTGCCTCTTCCCGCCAGGTCATGCCCCACATCATTTTAAGCTGATCTCTGTGCACGTGTTGATTCGCCATGGGGACCGGTACCCGCTGTACGCCATTCCCAAAACAAAGCGGCCAGAAATTGACTGCACTCTGGTGGCTGACAGGTAAATTGCACTTTTTCTAAAAGTCGTTCTCAAGCTGTCTTTCTAGGAGGGAGAATTACAGGGCCGCGCGGTGACCTGCGCTGGGTCGGCACAGCCTGTCTGGAGGAGCCTGGCCAGCCGCAGCCGCAGCCGCAGGGCTGCATGACATGAAAAGACCGAGGCCCAAGGGCCAGGGACAGCTGCGCAGGCAACACCACAGACAGACTGAGGATGGAGTTGTCTGTGGCCCACTCATCTCACTGCTCTTCACTCTGAGAACACGGGTGCAGTGAAGTGAGCACTGGGTGAGAGTCCTCTAGTTCAGCTCAGCTGTCCCGCTGGCGCATCAGGAAAGCCCCTCGGTTTCTCTGAGCTCAGCCTCCCCTCTCTTTTTTTTTTTTTTTTTTTTTTTTTTTTTTTGAGACAGGGTCTCGCTTTGTAGTTCAGGCTGGCCCTGAGCTCACTATGTAGCCCAGGCAAGCCTCGAACTCAGCAATCCTCCTGTCTCTGCCTCCTGAGTGCTGGGATTACAGGTGTGAGCCTCCCCTCTCTTAAATGAGGCTGCTGCTGTTGAATGGAGAGAGGAGTAAGGAATATGGTCCAGGGGGAGGTGTGCTACATTTGCAAAGATGCACCAATGCAAGATGGTATTTTAGCTGCTTAATTTTTTTACATCGATAGAGACAGTTTGGTCTTGTTTGAAAGGCCGCAGAATGAAAAATAATTGAACAGAGAATGGAAATTGTATGTGTGGAAATTGCACACCCTAAAATTAGCACGTTAGCAATAAATTGATGGGCCTGGCCTAAGTGAATGGGTGTGAGGCCACGTAGCATCCGTGGCAGAGTTTACTGAATGAGGTTAGGAGAGGGAAGGCAGCACTAAGTGGAGAAACATTATTTTAATGGAATGCTCATGAGATGCCAGCCTGGCCTGGGCAGGGCTAGCCTGGCGCAGCCATGTGTTGCCTCCCTGCAGCCTGGGATCTTTTTAAAAGATAGCATAAATCCAGGGAGCTTCAGGTAAAGTCTTTGCAGGCTGTTAGTGCAGGGAAGATTAAGCAAACCCCTTTATGCAGACAGTCTCCCGATGTGGGGAGGCTGACCCAGGGCTGACCACTGGGGTACTCGCGTCTTCCCCCCACATGCAGCAAGCAGAGATGTGTACCTCATGCCTCTGGGTCAGAAACATGCTAGATGCAGTCAAGTCCACTCAGAGGGCCACGAAGACCCCAGCTTCCCCTCCAGGCTGGGCCCCTTCCCTTTCCCCTAGTGTTCCAGACTTTCCACTGAGGTCATACTTCTTGCTGGGTCCCTTTGCTTTGTGCCGTTTTGCCTTTGTTTTTTTGTTTTGTTTTGTTTTGTTTTGTTTTCAGTACCAGGGATTGAACTTGGGCCCTTGTGCATCCAAGGTTGGCGTGGTACCACTTGAGCTAAATCCCCAGCCCCCCTTTTGCCTTTTTGACTGTACCCAACACTGAGCAGGGAGCTGCACAGCCAGGGCACCCAGACATCTAAGGTCGGGGTCAGAATGTCAGAACACCTTTCAAGTGGCCCCCATGCTGAGGCAAGCTTGGAGGTCTCCTGTGTTGGGCATTAACCCTTCGGCTTCTAGACCCCGGGGGATGTGCAGTCTGTGGGTGGGAGAGGGCGGCTCAGGGAAGTGGCCTTTCTCCCTTCAGCAACGCAGGGTTTCAGTGTGTTAACTACCGGCACGGTGCTTGCTTTGGTACCACATATATTAAAACCGGAACAATACAGAGATTAGCGTGGCTTCTGCACAGGGATGACACACACACAGCTGGCTCAGCCCTGCTGTCTCTCGCTGGCTGGACCAGTCCTTTGAAAAGCTCAGGAGAGGTGCACCATAAGGGCCTTGAGCCACGAAGCAGGGCCACCTCAGGGATTTGGGGGACAGCCACATGCTGTTTCTCCTCTGTGATGCCCCTCTGCCATGCCTCTCTGCTTTGGAACTAGCTGACCATGGACTAAAACCTCTACAAACTGTAAGCTGAAGTAAACCTTTCCTCCTTTAACTTCAGCAGTTGGAGACTGATCTCAGCAGTGAGATAGCTGGGCCTCTTACTCCATTCTGGAACACAGATAATAATACTTCTTTACATCACCCCTTTGAGGTCCCCATAAGATGGGCTGAAGCCTTCAGGTTGCTCCGCACCATAGCCCTCATCAGTGTCCCCCTCAGAACCCTGGAGGCCTTCAAAGCTTGCCCTTTTTTCCCTCTCTGTAGTAGACATGGTCACCAGGCCAGATCTGTAGCCCATTATGTGGTTACCTTGATGGCAGGACTCTGGAGGACCTGTATCCGAAGCTCTTACTTAAGAGGCTCAGTTCCCAGGGCCAGAGATTCAGCTCAGTGATTCCAGCGCCTGCATGGCAAGTGCAAAGGCCCTGGTTCAATCCCCGGTAACCACATACAACAATACCAGGCATGATGACTCACACCCTCCAGCAATCAATACCACATACCACAGTGCCGGGCGTGGTGGCTCATGCCTGTAATCCCAGCACACAGGAGGCAGAGGCAGGAGGACTGCTGAGTTCAAGACTTGCCTTGGCTTCATTGTGAGCTCAGGGCCAGCCTGAACTACAAAGCGAGACCCTGTCTCAAAAAAAAAAAGAGGCACAACTCCTGGAGACCATTCACCCTGGCAGCCTCAGTCCTCACTTTCCTTTGCCTCATTTACATTGCATTGACCATGCTGCCTCTGTAGGAGCTGTTTTAAATGGTCAGTGGAAGAAGGGAGAATGTGCAGGGTTAGTTCACAGTAGCAAAAAAACCCTTGTCCAAGGTTTTGCTCCCGCAGTTTAGGTTACCTGTGGTCAAGAGCAGTCCAAAAGTGTTAAATGAAAAATTCAGGAAATGCAGAAAAAAATGCATTCACCTAATTGGTATTATCATTTGTTTTTATAACCATTGCCTTTTAGTATTGGTTTTGTTATTGATTTCTTGTAAATTGAGTCATATAGATGCCTAACTTATAAATTAAGGTGTATTATACATGTGCATGTACAGCAAAGACAGCATACACATAGTCTCACACTACCTTCAGTTTCGGCACCCACTGGGGACCTGGGAATGTGGGATAAGGGGGACAACTGTACTCACTGTCATTTAACCAACTGCATCGTTAACATAACAACAGTTGGGCCAAGAATTTAGGTTAGTAGAACCATACCTGTTTGGCAGGCACAAGGTCCTGAGTTTGATTTCTAGTACCAGAAAAAATGAAATAAACATAGTAAAAGATGACTTATTCCTGTACACATGGGCTTAGCATGAGCAGGAATCCCAGAGAAGTGGACCTGCTCTAGGCCAACAGCTGCCCTCAGATATGGGTTCTGGGTCCCTGAAGCACGTGCTGTCTTCCCAACTGCTCCTGAGTCGGTAATTCTGTGATCTCCTAATGGGCAGCGAGGCCCAGAAGGTGCCCAGGCTGTCTGAGCCAGCAGGTGCCAGGGTACTGAGCTCAGTCCCCCAAAAGCCTGTTGTCTGAACAAGTCAGTTGCTGCCAAGCTCTGTCCACTTCGAGCCATCCCATTACTCCTGAGGGTTTTGTAGTGGAAACTGCCTGCCCACAATGCCATGCGCTTTGTGAGAAAGATATTTCTGGCCTCATAGTACTATGCTTAGCTACCATTAAGGTCATCAGCTATTAACTGTGTTTCGTTAATGCCTTTTTTTACATTAATAAATTATGAATCAAATATGCTTATCTATATTCAAAATAGAAAAATATTGACCTTATTCAGCATTCAGCAGATCTTAGTTTTCTGTCCCTGTCATACGCAAGGTAATGTTGGGCTCATGAGCCAGGAGACAGTGAGCAGGCTGTGAATGAAGTGGACCTGTAAAGATTTGGGAATGAAAGTCCAGATGGAAAGAGCAGCAAGTGCCAAGGGCCTGGGGCTAGGAGAGCTGGGCACGTGGGAGCCCCATCAGGGCCAGTGCTGGCTGCTGGCGAGAGTAGGGGCAGAGCAGCCAGATCACAGAGGGATCACAGAGGGAGGTTATCCCTGGCCGCAGGGAGCTCACACGCCTCTCCAGAAGGGCCATGTCTTGGTGCCTGAATGCAACACTGAACAGTAGCCAACACAGGCAGCAGTGGCAGCCACGCTGGAGAGAGAGAAATGGAAGAGCACAACGTACATGTGGAAGTGGTTTGACACATTTAGAGCTCAGCCAGAAGAGGGGGAGCAGACCCAGCCTGGGCAGGGAGCGGGAGGTGCAGGAGCAAGTTGGTAGCATGATGGGAAATGGCCCCCTGAGGAGTGAGATCAACCTGGGCAGAAGCGGGCGGGGCACAGTTTGGCACGTTGAGGCCCCGGAGTCAGTGTCATAGGTCTGAGTGCTGAGTAGACCCGACCACCTGATGCATCGTGTTCTCTGCTGGGGAGTGTGGGCTCCGGGCACCACGATGCTGGGCGGCAAGGAGGTGGCATGATGAGGACCACAGACTGCCGCTGGTGCTCATGTTGCGGGAGGACTCAGAGCACTGAAAATGCCTGTAGGCTTCTCTGGTCTTCCGTGGCGCCTTCTCTGATTGGCCACCTGCTGCTCTCCTGCCCTGACAGGAGCCCCGCTCTTCCTGTGCGCACTCTGTCTCTAGAGGGCGCTGCTCACAAACCACTGTGTGGCCAAGTCCTGGCCCACTTCCCATTCCCTTCTCAGTAAGCCCAGGTAAATGATAGGGCACTCTTCTCTTACCACACACCCCTTACTGCTACCTTCTAACACACACGCATTCATGGTTTTCATTGAGTGTTGTCTGTTGCCCCAAGCAAGAACGTAAGTGCCTTCCCTGAGAGAGGATATTTTGGTTTTGCTTTGCTTACAGCGGTTACATCCCAAATGCCTAGGACAGTGCCTGACCCTTGGATGGGGTGTGGCAAATGTCTGTTGAATGAATAAATGATGGAGACTGGAACTCAAAGTGGCAGCAGAAATGGAAGGGCTGGGCCTTAGAGAAGGTCAGGTGGAATCCCTAGATTCTATGATAGGCTAGATAGGACAAGAAAAGAAAGGGGGGACAGCATGCAGGTTTGTGATAGGGCTTGTGCTGGTAGTACTGCTCTTGCCTGGAAAGGACAGCAGAGAAGAAAGGCAGGAAGCTGTGACTGCAGGCTGCTGAGCTACTTGTGAGCCATCTTCGCATATTCTTGTCTCTGACTGGCAGGAGGCTGTGCTGGTTAGTGACTCAGGAGCTCTGTGTTGCCGGGAGGTTGAGGTTTGAGGGTCGAGGGTCCTCAGCAACTCAGTGGCAGTTGAAGGTGGAGGCTTCAATGAAACCGCAGTCAGAACCTGTGCAGCAAGGCAGGAGCCCAAGGTAGAGGCCTGGAAAGCACCGCCCTGTGGTCAGCACAGAGAGAAGAAGACCCCAGGGCTGACACTCCAGTAACAGGCAGGAGAGTGATGCTGAGAGAACTAAGGAAGGCCTGACACGTGAGCAAGAGGTCCACGGAGCCAAGAACTGAGAAAAGGGCATTGGACGTATCTGTTTAGAGTTTCATTTTAAAAATCTGCTGTAATTTCATTCTAGCTTCCAGCCAGGTTATCTGTGTTGAGTTGTGTTTACTGATAAGTGATCCTAGTCTTACACCTTTCTCAGCCAGCCTCATGTTTTGTGCAGACCTCAGACATGGACGGGGTACAGTTTGGTCTCAGGTTTCTGTGTGGAGCTTTATGGCATAAATAAGAGCAGCGCATGAAAAAATTTAAATAAGAACTCTAAAGAGAAACAGATTCTTTGTTACTTTTCCTATTGCTGAGACAAAATACCCAACACCCAAAGTTAAGAGCAAAAAAGGTTTATTTAGTTTATGGTTCATGGAGGTTTCAGTCTCTGATCAGCTGGCTCCAAGGCAGGGTCGCACATGGCAGAGGGTAATAGTTCATGGCAGAACAAAGGTAGCAAAGCAACAAGGAAGCTTAACAGCATCTTTCTACCCCTTTTATCTTATCCAGCCTACTTAGGGCAAATAGCATTCACATCCTTAATCCTATTGGCCTCGGGCCTCCATTTGGACTGTGAATCAGTCACATACTCCAGATCTAGCCAGTGTTGAAAAAGCCTCATCTAAGACTGCGTGAGGCTTTGGGAGAACCTCTAGACACAAACAATAACAAAGCTTTTTTTTAAATTGAATTCTTTATTGGTACATTTTATATACATCTCACAATCACACATAACACTGGGGAATTTGTACCAGTATATGACACAAGTTAATTCTCATTTTTACCCACATCCCTGCCCACCCACACCTCCCCACCCCCTATATACGTGCTCTTTTATTTTCTTTCAGGATCATATTTATTTCTTCCCCTCATTACATTCCCACACCAGATTTCCTTTGGAAATTTCCCATTCTACAAAAACTGTTATACTTTCTAGAGTTCATTTACATCTACAGGTGCTTATATCAAAGAGAAGATCCGGTATTTGCCTATCTGTGATCTATTTATTTCCTAAAAGCTTTGTTTTTTGTTTTAAATATGAAAGCAGATTTCCAGTGAAGTCACAGGTGAGTTTGGCCCAAACAAAAATCCGTCCTCAAAGATACAATCATGTCTGTATTAGTAAGTTCAGGCTGTTGAAACTGTGCAAGAACACATTGCCTTAAATAACAAAAGAAGTTGCTTTGTAGCTGGGCACAGTAGCACATACCTATACTTCCAGTGTTGCAAAATTTAAGACAGAGGAGAAGCCACAGGTGAAGTGGGAGGATTTTATTGTAGGATTTTAGATGCATGCTGACCGAGGAGGCTCTCATCCAAAGGCTGAGCCCTGAACAGAGGAAAAGCTCCAGTGTTTTATACAGTTGGTTGAAGGGGGCTGGTGCAAAACTGGTAGGTAGGCTAACGAGGTTTGAGAGTGGGACAGAGCAGTTATTCATATAGTGACAGCTTTATATCTTAGCCTTGAAAGAAAACAGAATCTTATGAGAAGAGGATATCTCAGGATCTTGTTTTTAGGAACCCACTCATTAATTATCTCTACTGGGCAGAGAACAGCAGTCACTGGAGGAGTCCAAGGGGGAATTGATCAGACTGGAAAAACTTAATTTTTGTTGAGTTCTGCTTTACCAGCACCCTGGGAGGCTGAAGCAGGACGATCCTAGTTGAAGCCCAGAGTATACTACGTAGTGATTTAGCAAGACACTATTTCAAAATTAAAATGAATGAATGACTAAATAAATAAATAAACAGCTGGGAATGTAGCTTAGTGTGAAGGCCTTGGGTTCAATCACCCTATATAACAAAAAAGAAGGGCTGGAGATTTAGCTCAGTGGTTCCAGTGCCTGCCTTCCAAACTCAAGGTCCCTGGTTCGATCCTGGTAACCATATACAACAATGCCAGGTATGGTGACTCACGTCCATAATCCCAACAATAAGTACCAAACACCACAAGGCCAGGTGTGTTAGCTCATGCCTGTATTCTCAGCATTTGGGAGGCAGAGACAGAAGGATTGCTGAGTTCAAGGCTTGCCTGGGCTACATAGTGAACTCAGGGCCAACCTAAACTAAAAGCCAGACCCTGTCTCAAAAAAAAAAAAAAAGAAAGAAGAAAAAGCTGTTGATTTCTTTGTGTGAAGGCAGGAGACCATGTTCTTGTCTGGTAACAGCTCCACCTGGTCATGCTGGGATCTGGGTTGTTGAAGATCTGCAAATCTTCGTGTTTCTGTGTCATTAAAAAAAACCTGTAATGAGTAAAATTAGACATCAAACATTATTAAGTAGTCACAGCCCCCTCAGCACCACATTTGGCCATGAAATTCCACTCTAAAATTGGCAGCAGAGCTCTCTCAGATCCTCAGAAATTAGCAGCCTGAAATGATGGTTTAGAAGGAGACATCTGAGCCTTCTTGGTGGATGGTCTTCACTGATGTGCGTCCACACCAGCCTCCTCCTCCGTCTGGACATTTTGTTTCCTGTGTTGCAGACTTATATGTGCATCAGCCTCAGGCAAAATGAAATGCTCTATTTTTATGGAAAAACACAATTCCCTGTAGCCATCCAGGGTGATTTGGTAGACTCCACTGCATGTTGGAAATAGTATTGTCTAATTTTAAAACATTTTTTTAAAGATGAATCTTTCCAGCTTTTTGTTTTTGAAAGATAATAAATTCATTTTAGCAGCAGTTTTTAAAGCACTGCCAAAGTTAATTGGACTTTCAGACAGCAGAGGTTTACCATTAGAATAGTTCATCTTTGCTTTTCTTCGTACACTGGTTCGTATTCAGTTTAGTTGTGAACTACTTTGTGTATTCCCTTCTGTCTTGCTGGAAAATGTATACACATTTGAGAGCCATTTCATTATCCAAAGAAGAGGAATGTACATCAACAGGTAATTTAATTATCCAAGAATATTATATACCAGTGTCTAGAAAGATAAATTATATCTTCATTTATATGTATACCTATAGCAGAGATATAATCTCTTATCTCATAAATAAATTAGTTTCAGCTATAAACGTATGTGCACAGTAAACTGTAAAGAGCTACAGAATCTTGCTTAACTAGCTGGAGCAGGAGGAACACAGATTGAAGGGCAGTCTGGACAACTAGCCAAGATTCTTCTTAAACTTAAAAAAATAAATTTTTAAAAATTAAAGGGCTGGTGATGCAGTTCAGTTTGAAGGCCCTGGATTCAATGCCCAGTACTACAAAAATGCAGAGGGAGGCAGGTAGAAGCAGGTGAAGATAAGGTGTGCTGTGCATTGAGGGAAAGGAGGCACTGGCTCAATGTGGCCAGGACCACATTCGAGCGGAGAGCCCCTGAGGGAGGCCCCTCAGTAAGGTAGCACAGAGCAGAAAGACAGGCCACACCAGCTCTTTCCAGCTCTGGCGACATGGAAGGGCAGTGGTGTGTTAAGGCTGCCTGTGCGAGTCTCTCACTATGGAGAAGACAGTGAACAGGTCATCACTGAACGGCTGGGGGGCCAGGGAGGGGCCTGGGGCCACCCAGAGAAGAGCTACCAGAGGCCAGAGTCTAGGTCACAGTGGTGCACATGAAGGAGAAAGGGTGGACAGGTGACAGGTGTGCATCCGAAGAAGCCCGATGACTCCCTGCCATCAGCATGCCTATGGGGGAGGGGTGGAAAGTCTGGTAGAGGGCAGAGCAGATCCCCTCAGTGCCATGTTCCACCCAGGGCATCCTTTCAGAGAGGGCATTTTATGTACAGTCCAGTCACAAGGAAATTGGAATTTAAGTGATTGAGCAGAACCTATGACTATGGGTGACAAAGACTGCTTCGACTGTTCGGGGGCCTGACTACTAACCCTCTGTGTTTTGTCTCTAGGAAACCATATCACCCCAAACTGGAAGCTTTCATTAGTCACATGTCAAAAGGATCTGGAGGCTCCTTTGAAAGCCCCTTAAACTCACTGCCTCTTTACCCCAGCCACCCTCTGTGTGAGATGGGAGAGCTCACGCAGACAGGTAGGTGTCACGGCCACCCTCCTGACCAGTATGCTGGGGGAGGGACGCAGGGTCAAAGGGAAGAAGGGGTGGCAGTTCAAGGAGCTCAGAGGCTCCAGGGTACTTGATTAAACATCTGCTTTCTTCAAATGAAGATGACCGTTCTTCTTACTACAAAAGCAGGACCTGTTTCCAAAGTGAAGTTACAAAAAACAAAAAAGCACTCCAAATAAACAGACTGAGTTGTAATCTTCCCATACTCAGGAGCACACACATACACAAGGGTCATACTGAACACACTTCCGTAACTCACTTATATGAGGATCATCTCCCCCTCTCTATTAATATTCATCCACAGCGTTGTTGCAGTGGTTGCTTATTACTCCACTAAGAATGAACGATCATTTACTTAACTAATCTCACATTCTAGGACTTACTGTACAGAACTCAGGGAGACAAATGCATAGCCAATTCCTGCTGTGCTGCAATCAATATGGCCAAGTCAGGTCCTCACAGAAGCCCAACCTCCCCTTCTGCAGCCTGGTTGCACCACTGTGCACCGAGTTAATTGTGGGGTCACCTCTACCGGGAGGAGAAGGGGCCAGTATTTCCCCGAGATGTTCCAGGTTCCTAGTTCTTACGACTTACAGGGAACGGGGAAGATGTTCCTGGAACCTCTGCCGTGAGTCCTGGCCTCTGTGAGCCACCACAGCACAAGGTGAATTAAAGAACAGGCAAGAAATGAGACTTAGAAACTGACTTTTAGGTCCTCATCAGAGCTGCTGGTGGCAGCAGAGACAAAGGCCCCCCAAGCACAGCCAGTATTTAGTGAATACAGTCTCAGGAAGGAATGGGAGCAGGATATGCTTAGAAGGCATCTAGTGAAATACTGCCGAACACCTGGCATGATGGAGCTGGCCGAGGCTGTTAGGGCGTAAGCTCTGCTTGTCTCGGTTGGATAGAACAAACCAGTACTGGGACTGGGTGCAATTAGCAAGAAACCCATCAGGTCAGTGAGAAGTGATAATTCAGGGAAAGGATTTTAATTGGGATCACGCTGACCTCAGCTGTATGTAACTCAGCAGAGCCCTGCCCTTCACAGACCAGGGCTGAGGTTTCCATGGCAGCCACTGGGGGAGGGGCTGTACTCACCCACTGAGTCTTGCAACGCTTCACTCTGATGCCTGATATAAAACAATGCAATCAAGTTATGGAAAGCGAGAAACAGGTGCTTCAGAGCCTGCCAGTACTAGGCAGGGATGTCTGCTGCAGACTAGAACTTCAGAGCACCTTGACCCCAGCCTTTGGTGGAAAACCAGGACAGCAAGTTGCCATGCTGTTTCCTTTTCCCATCAGCATTATAGGGTCCCAGTTTAGACTGAAGGAGCATCTCCATCCTATATTTAGCCCTACTGGGTTTTGCCAGGCTCTGTCTCAAAACAATAATCACTGCGGGAATGATGGTGGGCGACAAGCACAAGGCTCTGGAGGGTCAGCTTCGGCTGAAGAATTGTGCTAGAAGCCTTCAGGAATTATTGCCACATGCATGTGCTCTGTGTTAGTTTAGAACAGGTGTTTGCATCCTACCAGACTGTCACCCCTTTTATTCACAAGTATTCTTAAATATTTTATTCTCCCTCAGCTACCCTGAAGTGAAATTTCAATATAATACAACCTTTCTATATTCTTAATTTTAAAGAAAAATTATATCAAATATCCTATAACAAGCAAATATATATTATATATTTTTATATTATATATATATGTATGTATAATTCTCTGTGTCTCGGTAACAATGCTTAGGGATAGCTAAGCTAGAAAATACAGTGACGTAATCTAATGTCTGCACCTGACTGTGACAGCCACAGACGCAGATGACTGAGGGATGTCGTATCAGTGGCTCTGATAACACATGTCAGTTTGCAATTTTCCTGACAAATTCTGCTCAAAACAAAGTACAGAGGCCCCTTAACTTATATTGTACTTCTAGAAATTCAGTGGATGTTAAAATTATTGAAAAATAATTTTGTGTTTATAGACGCAAAAAACCACCACTCATTTCTAGACTGAACTATGCAGACACTGCTCACCGTGGGGATGTCTTGTGGAACATTCACAAGTCGTGAGGGATAGAGCGCACTTGCCCACGAGGAGACGGTCTAGACCCTGTTCCTCCCAGGATTGCCGCCCCCCCATATTATGGTGGTAATTGAGCTCCCAGCCCTCCCTGAATGCACAGCCGCACTTGCTGAGAACTGCTGGGGAGAGCCTTATTGTAAATAACACAAACAAGCTCAAGTGGGAATGGAAATTTATTAAAAAGATTAGGAATGACTTAGACTCTAAAGGCAAAAATGTGACCAGGCCACCAGAAACTGGATCGAGAAACAAGATGGCTGTCTCATTGCTCCTACTCACGATGGCTGTTTGCCTTATCTGCCAACACAGGGACAGTCCTAGCCACAGCTGGAGAGGAACTAGCAGCCCCAGATTCTTGAGGGACTCTAAGCTTTATCAGCCATGGTAAGAGATCAGGATGAGGTGTAGCAAAGAGGGTAGAGGGGCCCCACCTCTGGATCAGGGACTGTTCCCGAGAAGAGGTTGGGCGGAGTTCACACAGTGTAATCTCCTCTCAGAAGCTCTGTCGTCATCTCCATTTTCTAGGTTAGTATAACAAGAAAGCTTTTTTTTTTTTTCCTGTACCATTTATTCCAATTCCTATGATCTTCTTACTGGTCACTTTCATCATTAAAAATGCATAGTTGTCACAGTGATCATTGATAACCAGCACAGTGCGCCACCCCACAGGGCCTCCTTGGCTCAGGAGGCCCCAGCAGTCACTGAACACAGGAGGCGGCCAGGTGAGCAAGATCCTCCGGACACGACCTGCACTGCGATACAGTGAGGACCGCGGAACTGCTGGAAGCTGCCTGGCCTTGGAGAATTAGCACAGCCTGGGGCCAGACAGACCCATCACCTCTCCCGGCAGGGCTGGTGATGAAAGTGGACAGTGGATATGGAGTGTCTCGAGCAGTGCTGGCCTGTGATTGGCTCTCGGTGAACACAGCTAAAGCTGCCCCACAGGAAACACATGCAATCGGGAAGGAACCACTAATTTGACCCGATTAGGACGCAGGAGGCTCTGCAAAGAAGGAGCGGGTGCTGGGTGTGGGCTTCTGTAGGCAGAGGAAGGGAGAACAACACGAGCTGGTTTAGGGAGTATGTTTGGAAAGGGTAAAAAGCCCAAACTGTCTACGTCATTTTTCTGCATGAAAATGGAGGGGAAACAGTGTGAGCAGGAACGGACCTTGAGTTTTGGCTGTGCCACTTCCTAACTGTGAGTGGGCCAAGGCCTTAGTTTCTTCACCTGTCATATAAAGAAAAAGGGGTCTAGTGGCAGTACACGAAGCTTCCTCTTTGAGCTTTTGTGGAAATTAAGTGAAAAATGGCTGGTATACAGTAAGCATTCCATCAGAAGTGACTTGGGGTCAGACCCAGGTTGTTGTTGTTGTTCTTCTTCTTCTACTTCTTCTTCTTCTTCTTACAGTAAGCATTTCATCAGAGGTGACTTGGGGTCAGGCCCAGGTTGTTGTTGTTGTTGTTGTTGTTGTTCTTCTTCTTCTTCTTCTTCTTACTCTTCTTCCTCTTCTTCTTCTTCTTTCTTCTTCTTCTTCTTCTTCTTCTTCTTCTTCTTCTTCTTCTTCTTCTTCTTCTTCTTCTTCTTCTTCTTCTTCTTCTTCTTCTTCTTCTTCTTCT
>PVIC010005675.1:0-56911 GCA_004025085.1 Thryonomys swinderianus | reverse complement strand
GAAGTCTCGTGTGGAGCTTAAAATCCCCCGGTAATACGCAGCCTCGATGCCCCCATGGTGACTTCCGTTAGATACTTAAGAAGAGGCCACACTGACTGACAATGACCAGAAAATGGAAGAGGAGGAGCCGCTCGTGGATGGCAAGGCCAGCGACACCGATACCACGACCAGACAAAGACACCACAGGAAATACCAGCCGCAGGCCACACAGATGCGGAATTCTTCAAATAATTTTCAGAAACAGCGAAGTAATGAGTACAGGGCAGACTCTGCGTTAGCCCACTGTACAGCCAAATACCATGCACTGGATTATTTTTAGGAAAAGGAACTGATGTCTCCAGCTGCACAGGTCACAGGCCCAGGCGGAGGCCCTGGCACCAGCGCTCTGGTCATGTCCCCAGGAAGGCACCCCCGGGAGCTCAGGCCCAGCACCACCCGCTCCAGGCCGGCGTCTTCAGTGTCACACCTCGTCCTGAGCGCCCTCTCCCAGCTGGGTGCACTGGGGGTGATGTTTCAGCACCTGAATTTCCTGGGGACACAGTCAGGCCATGGAAGTTTCCAGCAAGACATAAACGAATAAGGCGGCCCGGCCCAGAGAGCCAGCCCCGGGCAGAGAGGACAAGGAACGCTGCAGATCGGTGGGGTTCACCCCTGGGGGCCCAAGGCAGGAACCACGGATGTGTCCTGGTGCACAGAGAAGAAAGCATGGGGAAAATGAGCAGCCTCCATCTCTGATCAAGACGCTCGGCAAACTGGGAGGAGACGGAAACAGGCTCACACTGAGAGAGCCCCTGCTGAAGACCCCAGGGCCACGGGTCAAGAATGAGGCCGGATGTCCACACGGCGCCCCCCAGGGCTGTGCCCGGAGGTCCCAGCCAGTAGGTGAGGCACGGAATGCAAACAGGAAACGCCCAGGACCGTGTGCTGTTTTGTCCACAGATGACATAACGTTCTGCAGAAAGTAAAATTTCACACACTCACCAGGAAGCAAGGCGTCAAAGTTCCATTCCGCTCCGCGAGTCTCTGCTACAGGTGAGTGAGATGCGTACTGCGCAGGTCCAGGATTACGGCCCAAATACCAGCTGTGTTTCTGTTGGCAACAACGCCAGAAAATGAATTTGGAAACACTCTCACTTCCAATGGAGTCAAAAGCGCAGCGCACCTGTGGCTGAGGAGGCTCCCGGGTACACGCACTGAGAGCTGTCCACACGGGGCCGGGACACGTCACAGCCAGGCAGGACTCCGTGGCGACCGACGGCGGTCCTCAGGCTGACGCACCAGGTTCAGCTGATCCAGTGGGAGCCTGAGGAAAACCCTCAGCAGGATCGTTGCCAAAACCAACAGGCCGATTCGGAACTTCAGGTGCAAATACAAACGCTGTGAGCAGTCAGGTGCTCTGTGAAAAATCAGCCCAGAGCCTGACTTCAGGGTTCACCACACGGCACAGCTCAGCGGGCCGGCGCCCGCCCAGGAGAGATATAAGGAGGAGCCGGCTGTGACGGAGGGGAGGCAGCCACGGGCAGGGAGGGTGCCGGGCCCGGCCTGAGACCCGGAGCCGTACAGCTGGCACAGAGTGACGCACCGAGGGTCAGCCTTGACTTTGTCCCCCCGTGTTTTTCCACAAAATATTTGCTCCAGAAATGGAGCCCTTTGTGCTGCAGACGGAAAACACAGAACATGAAGCAAGATACTAGACGGGGACCCGTATCCCCACGGTCAACGGAGTGAGGCCATTGGTGGAAGCGACAGTTTCTCAGCGAGAGGTGCCAGGTACCTGATGACCAGAAGCACCAGATCGACACCCAAACTCTCTGCAGCCATCTGTGCCACCTTGGGTTAGAAAGAGCTCAGAGACGGAGAGAGTCCTCACCCTGAAACTGAGAGCTGGTCCGTTCAGCTTCTCCCGACGACCACTTGCCTCTGACAGACACGGTGGAGAGGACAGCCACACGAGGGCGCCCCGGGCCCCGCCCGTCCCGAGGGCACCAGCGTCCAGCCCACCGAATCAACACGAATGCTGCACTTGCTGCCACGTGGCACACAGGGACTGAGCTTCAGCACTACTTTCTGGAGTTGTGCACCTGTCTGGACACACCTGGCTGGACGTACCTGGCCAACACTGACCAGACTTAAGTCCCAAGTGTCACAGGGACATGGCGCCTGGCTGTCAAGCACTTCGGGAGGGGACAGAAGCAGGAAACAGGCTGTTTCCTTAGAAGTTAAAAATGCCCCGGCACATGGCCTGGCCCGGGACTTACCCACAAGGAGCCAAAGCATTTCTCCAAACACAGACGGCCGAATGTGCGCAGCAGCTTCGCCCTAACAACCAAACACCGGACACGACCACGTCAGCCTCAGTGAGCAAACACAGCGGCAGGTTCGGGCCACACACAGGAGCAGGTCGCCCAAGGGACGGCGCCAAACGCGTCTGCGCAGACAGGTCTCGGGTCACAAAAGCCAAGGGGAGGAAGTCCGACCACGGGAGCCCACACACGCCACGTGGCTCCACGCCAGGCACATGCAAAGCAACCCAAGGTCAGGGAGGCGGGCGAGCAGGGCCTGGGGCGGCGTCCCCGAGGAACCCACACGTCCCAGCAGAGCCGGCGGTTAGGAGAGAAGGCCACCACACTCTGGGACACTGCGGAGATCAGCGTCCCCAGGAAACCCCAGGTCCTGGTGACTCACCCTGTGGCAGGGAGGACGGCAGGTGCTGGGGAGCGCAGAGCACAGCGGCTCTGTGAGGCGGGGGCCGCCGTGGGCACCATGCTCGTGCCACCGCTCCTGAAAGGCGTCAGCCGAGGCCAGGCCATGCGGAAAGCACTGGTCATACACTCCGCCGGGCTGGCCCGCCTGCCATGCTTCTTCCCTCGAAGACGGCCCAGTGGGGGTGCAAGTCACTCCCCGGCTCCTAGGGACAGGCCTCCTCTTCCAGAAGTCGGGGACACAGCCCGAGGATCTCCAGCACCTCCACACCCAGCCCCACGCGATCCCCGCGGCCCAGCTGGGTGCACGGGGATCTCATCCGCCCACCGGGTGCCGCTGCTGGGATCCTGGGTGCTGCCCTGGGGCAGTGGGGCATCGGAGCGTCTCCTGCCCTGCCTGAGCTTGCCACCTTCCCCAGAAGCCCGCTCAGTGGGCCGGGGCTCGGGGTCCCCAGCTGCAGCTCCCGTCCACAGCTCAGCACGCAGCCGGAGGCTCAGGCTGGTGTGGACCCTGCCCCTCAGGCTGGGCGAGCCCCACGTCCCTGCAGCCCACGCCCTCAGTGATGCTCCCAGCCACACCTGCGTCCACGGCTCAGCCGGGCCTCAGGAGGCGCAGCACGAGGTACACCTGGCCCACCGCACGCACAGCCCGTGGCAATGCCCACACAGGGCGGAGGCGGCCGCAGCCACGCATGCGCGCGGAGCTCCAGCCGCACTTCGGGAGCAGCCTGGAGGGCGCAGGGCCGCCGGCCGGCTCCCTCCAGGTGGAGTGAAGGGTGCCTTCAAGCATGAAAACCTCAGCCCAGGGCCGGAAGTCTAGGACTGGAAGTCGGCACCGGTGCAGTCCAGATGGGTAACCAGGGTGCCGTGTCTAGAAGCCCTAAGGCTCCTCAACTGTCCACGGTGGCCCCTCAAGGGCCGGCCCTGTCTCGGTGCCTGTGCGATGTCTAATTAACTTACAGAGCTACAACAGTTCTAGCACCGTGGGAGGCCAATGAGGAAAACCCTAAATTCCAGGATAGGCCGGGGCAACTTAATAACATACAGAGGGCCTGGCTCAAATTCAAAATAAAAGCCAGGAAAAATCTGGGGTTGCAGCTCACTCATGGCCCAGGTTTGGTACCCAGGACCACAAGAAATAGGTTAAAAAACGGAAGTAAGAAGAAAGAAAATCCTCTCATATCATTCTATTGTAGATAGGTAAGTTAGATATTTTGTAGGCAGACAGGCGGGTCCTCAAGGAGCCAACGTGGAGAAAATAAATTTTTAAAATGAGGCATTACGTGAGCCAATTCCTGTCACTGGTCTCTTTATGTACATGGAGAGATATAAGAGGAGGAGCTGGCTGGGGCGGAGGGGAGGCAGCCACGGGCAGGGAGGGCGCCGGGCCCGGCCTGAGACCCGGAGCCGTACAGCTGGCACAGCGTGATGCCACGGGTCAGCCTTGACTTTGTCCCCCTGTGTTTTTCCACAAAATATTTGCTCCAGAAATGGAGCCCTTTGTGCTGCAGACGGACCTGCCCGATGTGTCAAAAAGTGTCCTGTCGGAACAGGGTGGCCGTTAGGGCCTGAGGTTTCAGGCTGGGACTTCAGGGGGGATCTGCCAGCTCTGCGGAGAGGCCCTTCAGCAAGGGCTCTGCCCTAAGGTTCCTTTCAATGCTCCCAACTGTAGATAAATTCACTTACAATGAATTTACATAAATTCATTTACCGTTCTGGGCTCTGAATTTGGAATGACTTAATTCCTCTGACCCCAACAGCTAATGAAAGGTTTTTCTTCTCGTCTTCGGGCACCTTTCGAATGCTTGAGTCCTCATCTGCTGTAGCCGCCACATAGGGCTGTAACATCTGGCTCTAACGCTAACTTCTCACTTTCCCAACAGTGCCAGTCCAAATCCAAAGCAGTAGGGCCAAGCCTGGAAGACAGCGAGTGAGCCCCGAGAGCAAAGGCTCCCTGGGCCTGCTCTGGCCTTCAACTGACTGGGTGTGGCCCACACACCCAGGGCCTCTGCTGCACCAGCCATTCTCATGTGCATCTTGTCAAAACCCGAAAGACTCCACACAGGACAGTGCTCACCCAAGCATTCGGCACACTGAGGTCTTGCCAAGAGACACCCGGTATTAACATCACAGGTACCTGGGCACCTTAGCCAAGTGGACCCAGGCCCGGACCATTATAACTCCCTGAGTGAGCCATGGCCTCGCTTTGTAGTTCAGGCTGGCCCTGAGCTCACTGTGTAGCCCAGGCAAGCCTCAAACTCAGCAATTCTCCTGCCTCTGCCTCCCGAGTGCTGGGCTGACAGGTGTGAGCCACCACGCCCAGCATTTTCACAAAGTATTTTATTCTAGAAATTTAACAGTTTGTGAGGCTGGGCTCCTGCCGTGTAGCAAAGTGTTTTATAACTGTTTGAACTTCATGATCTCTCAGGAATGTTCTGGTAGCTCTGCCTCAGTCAGCGTGCTCACCTACCCTCGACCCTAGCCAGTGCCCCAGGCAGGCTGTGACCCGCCTGTGCCCTGCTGGCCCGGCTCCTCTGTGTCCTCGCTGTGGCTTCTCTCTCCTGGAACGAATCACACAGCAAGCCAGGGAGCCGAGGCAGGAAGTAACTTTCAACATATCTTTATTTGCCTCAAGGGCGGCTGCTCTGCACAGTCCATCCCGGGCCGCTGCCACGCGCAGCAGGGACACTTCTGCCCTCTGCTTCCTCCATTGTGGCCGCCTCTGTCTCTATATTCACAAAAAAAAAAAGGGTGGTGTGTCAGCTGGAATACCGAGCAACACAGAGACTCCACACGTCTGCACAGTGGCCACGCATCTGCACCAGGCCGCTGTGGCTGCTCACCAAAAAGCCAGTTGACAAGTGCCAGCGCTCTTAGCTGCATCCTCCTCCCCCACACAGGGCCAGAGCCAGCGTGTGTCCTGAGGGCTGAGCGTCACCACACAGCGTGGTGCTCCGTGCCACAGGCAGGGTAACCCAGGACCGAGGCCAACCTTTCACACGTGTTCCTGGGGCCCAAGTGGAGCCAAGTCTGCATGGCACTGGCGGGTCATGGGCGCCCGCCACACACACATGCCAGAGAAAGCCCAGCCCATCGCCACATCTCTGCCCAACAGCTGCTGGCCCAGGAAAAGCCAGAAGTCACTGGCAAGGCCTAAGAGCCATCATCCCTCTTCAGCCACCACCCTCAGCAGCCTCCTGCAAGCCCATTGGACAGACACTGGCACCACCTGCTGCCAGGTGCCCCCACAGCTCAGGAGGGGCAAAGGGACAGAGTGGCCTCAGAAGCCCATTGGCAACAGCCAGCCTGGTACCCAGAGTCTTTCCTGGTTGCCGTAGAGGCCTGGACGTGCCGCCTGGCCAGGACCCCCGGGCCTACCTCCCTCCGGCATCTCACTGCTCTTCCTGGAAGTACGGACGCTGCTCGGCTGTCTGTCCTGGGAGCCCCCAGAGGCAGTGGGCTCGCTGACGGCCTTGGATGGCGGAGTGGACGTGAGAGGCTGCCCCCGCTTCCTCTGCCGGACTGCTCTGGAGGAAGGGGGAGACACCGGAGCGCGGGGCGCAGGCCCTCCTCTCCCCACGCCCTGCTCTCGGCAGTTCCGTTTCTGCTCCTCATGCTGCGAGGCACGCAGGCCAGTCTCTAAGGGCAGGTGTTCCCTGCTGCTGTACAGGGTGACCCGAGTCACGGGAGGGGCCAGGCCGGGGACAGCAGTGAGCGGCGTGGCCTGAGCCTGTGGCCCTGTGCTGCTCCATGGGGACCGCGGGGACCCTCCACAGGCAGGCGAGACACGTGCTGCGGGCGGGACTGAGCCGGGCTTCGGCGCATGGTAGGAGCCACGGGGACACCAGGCTGGGCACACTCAGCCTCCCTCCTGGGCCCCTGGGAAAGACAGTCGCAGTGCGAGGAAGGCCAAGCACTTGCAGCACAGATGGCCCCGGGCACCAGCAGTAGCCACGGTGAGGTCTCTGGGGGAAGAGTCGGCCCCCGCCTGCCCACGGCCATCGCCCGCCTCAGAGAGAGAAAGAGGAGAGAAAGGAAGAGGACCCACCTGTAAATGATGAGAAGGAGCGCAGCGGCCAAGACCAGGGCCAAGATGGAGCCCATGTGCACGTAGACTGCAAGGCAAGCCAGGCGCCGACGGATTAGTGGGAGGCCAGCGGGCGGAGCAGGCGGACAGGGCCGCTGGCCACCCTGCCCCTCGGTGATGGTCCCTGCCACGTCCTCTGCCCAGCCCCACCCGACTCTGAGCTCTGGATTCCTGAGAAGGGCCCAGGGGGCCGCAGGCCGGGCGGTCCACACACAACCCTCTCCTGTCCTCGCTTTCTGCTCCGGTGCCGGCTCGCCCTCCCTGGGCCCCTCCAAGCACTGCCCCCAGGAACAAGGAGCATGTCAGCCGTCCCGAGTCGGGGTCTTGAAACAGGACTTTACTGCATGTGGCCTGGAAGCGGAAGTCTAGGATCATGGCGTAGCAGGCTGTGGCTAAGCCCAGCTGGCTGCCCACACTGACCGCCACGTCCACATCCCAAGGCTGCCTCCCCTGCAGACACAGCCCTGCCGGAGCAGGGCCACATCCTCCCTCACGGGACCGCATCCCAGCGACCCCCTGCAAGGGCCCTCTTTTCCAGACAAGGCCACAGCCTCAGGCGCCAGGCATTGAGACCTCTGCACCGCTTTGGGGCAGACAGTTCATAACAGCAGGCAAGGGGCCCACAGTGGCCAGGGCCCCCAACTTGCTCTTTCTCAGACCGCCTGTGTGGGACACGAGAGTCCTCGCACAGTGAAGCCGGCCTCCTGGGCAGGGTCCCCAGCCTGTGCAGTGTGCAGGGCCCAGTGCTATGCAGCCATGTTTGGGGCTGATCTGTTACACAGTGATAGCAAACTGATACAAGGCGCAGCACCGGTGTGCCCAGGGAAGGTGCACCTTAAGTGATGTCGACCGAACAGAACCAACCCAAAGGAGCTGCTGGAATCAGGGCAAGCGCGGAGCAGCGTTTTCCAAAGGAACCTCTGGGAAGTGCCTATCTGCCATGGTTCTTGACTCATGACCTGACAGCCCGGCCAATGCCATCACGCTCCTCTGAGGTTGCCAAGAGCCATGCGGCGTCTGTGTCTCCACAGCGGCCAAAACACGCTTTGTTGCAAACCACGTGCATGGCTTTTATCGGGAACCATGTATTACAATCGATCTTCCAGAAACAGTAGCAAGTAAAGGAAAGATTATTTTCTTTAAGGAATATCTTGGTAACTTCTCCCTGAATACAGTTAAACAAAAGTTTCTAAATCATCACAGCAAGTCCCATGAAGAAATTGAAGTGAAATAGCAGAAATGACACGTTAAATAATGTATCCTAAATCAAGACCAAAGAATGAAGGCAAGTCTTTCTTCTCATTCCCATTCCCTTCTGAAAGATCTGATGCTAATTCTCAAAGTTCATATTCTTAATAATACAGATTATGCCATAACACAATGTGCACTTCAAACCAGCCAATTTAAGAAGTGGGTGAAAGGTTTTCATAACATGGAATTATGCTCACAAAGAACTCATAATACCCTGTCACTGAATACTACAACTTGCACAAAGGTTCACTGGCTGTCTTGAATGAAAAAGATGTCAAAGAAATGAACGATCCCTTGAGGGCACAGCGAGACCCAGGCGCAGGGCTCGCTGCCCAGACTCTTCCCGCTGCCGGCCCACCTCTTCGCTTCAGAGACGTCAGAAGTTAAGAAAAGCGGAACCCACGCACCCAGGGTCTGTGGTTGCCTCCATGGCTCCACGGGAGGCTGAGCGCGCTGGGGAAGGCGGGAGCGCTCTTGGGTTCCTGAGGGCCGTGTTCCCCCCAGGGCTCCCGAGGGCACCAGGGATGAGACGCCCCCAGGAGCCCAGTCCGGCGCTCCGCGGGTGGAGCAGAAGGTGCTTGTTCTGGTCTCAGCACCGTGTGACACGCGCTCAACATTCCCGGGAGGGTCAGGCCAGCACCCGACAGAGGGGACCCAAAGAGCACTGCGGCTCGGACAGCAGCTGCCCTCCGAGCTGCCAGCCACCCAGAGCGGGCACTTCCCGCCCCCAGGCAGCATCTCTGCCTCCGGGGGCGGAAGGAGGTTGTGCTGGCGTGGTGCCAGCTTTGGGGCTCCGTCCGGAGCAGATGAGTCTTACAGAGGCTCCTCTTTCTGCGGTTGCCGCCCTGAACTGTGGTGTCCTGGAACACGTAGGCTGCGTCAGAGCCTGGAAACAGAGGTCCTCCGAGACGCTGACCCCACGAGGGCTGTGACCACTGCTCCAGCTGTGGAGATGTGCCACCAGGCCACCAAGGCCACAGGCCACAGAAGACGGCAGGTGCGAGGCAGAGCCAGCGTCCGTGGCCCAGTCGCCAGCAGGCCAGGTCGCCTCGGAGCCAGCAGAGCCCTGGAATGTGGCGTGTGGCCGGGGGCACTGTGAAGCCTCTCGGCGGACCTCACCATGACTTGTGACTCCCGCACCTCCTAGGCTAAGGGTCCAGTAAAGCTCAGAAGCCACTGTCGCGGTGATACTGGTCAAAACGGCAGAGCAAGCATTCACCCAATTCCCTCTGCCATCGATGCAGGGAGAAAACTGGTAGTTGTTAGAAAAAAACTTTAGCAGTTCAGGAATTAACCAAGAGCTTGCAGAAAAGTCTCCACATGGGCAGCTGACCTCAGCAGGCCCTGGGCACCTCTTCATCCTATGCCCCTCTGCTGCCTGCCATTGGGTCCAGCCCATGGTCAGGCAAGCATAGCAGGGACCACCGTCCTCTGCCACTATCGCCCGCTGCGTCCTGAAGTCCCCTACCTCCAGCGTCCCCTATCCTGAAGACTTCTCTTGAGAAGTGTCGGCCAGAACAGGCTCCTGCCCAGCAACTGCTGGACACTTTCCCCTGCAGAAGGCACACAGCGGCACAGAGACGCAGCCGCCTCACCGGAGCTGGCGTGAGGAGTATGTGTGACAGTCCTGCGGCTCCCAGGCAGAGCTGGCAGAGAAAGAGACTGTGTTCACCAGCCTGGCCGGGAGGGACGCTCTCCCCAGCCACTGGCTGCCCTTGAGGCCAAGCGAGCGGAGAAGGTGGCCCAGGAAAGCACATGAGAGACACCGAACCAGCCCAAGGACAGCCCAGCACAGGCCTGACGGGGGTGTGTGTGTGTGTGTGCGTGCGCACGTGTGCGTGAAACAGCCACTTTATGTCAAAGGACAGAAGCAAATAACACCTCACGGGCTACCCTAGGGGGAGACCAGGATTTAAATGCCCACCACTGTGGGAACCTAAATTAACTTTTTACTGAATGTTCCCATCACAACACAAGACAAGAGAATTAAAATTATCCAGATCAGAAAAGAAGTAAAATCACATTTGTACTGATTTTGTATTGAAAATCCTAAGGAATCAGCCAAAGAAATTAATACTCAGATTCAGCACAGAGGCCAGACACAATACACAATACTGAGCTATATTTTTTCATACTGCCCACAGACAGACTGAAATGAAATTAAAGCTATTACACCTGTAGTAATGTCAACACAGATATAGTACACAGGAATAAATTTTTAAAAAGAAGCTCAACAGTGGTAAAATGAAAACTACCAAATATTATTTAAGGAAATCAAAGACCTAAATAAATAAAGATATCCTTTGTCCATGAATCAGAAAGATTAACATTGTGTTAATCACAAACTCTCCAAATTACCTTCAGATTCAATACTGCCCCTGTCAAAATATCAAATCTTTTTGGCAGAAATAGTCAGCTGATTCTAAAATTGATATGGATATGTGAGATAATAGGCAAAATAATATTGAAAATAAAAATAAATTTGAAAATCTCATACATCTTAATTTCAAATTTTACTATAAAGCTATAGTAATCAAAACTATGAAGCTGGGCATAGAGGCAAAGCCAGTAATCTTAGGACTCTTGGAGGCTGAGGCAGGAGGATCACAAGTTCAAAACCAGCCATGGCAACTTAGTGGCTTAGCAAGACAATGTGTCAAAAATTACAAATAGAAAAGGGAAGGCCGAGGACGTGGCCCAGTGAGAAGTCCCTGGGCTCTCTTACTAGTTCTGCAAAATAAAACCCGAACCTGTACAGAACTGGCTCAAGGTAGACATGCAGCGCAAGGGAGAGGACCGGCGTCCCGGGCCCCCTTGGATGGGGAGAACAGTCTCTGCAGGTGCAGTGCTGAGAATCCAACACCCACTCGGGAAAGAGCAGCTTCGTGCCCCTGCCTCACACTGTGCATTTAAACAAGATAAACTCAAAAGTGTCCGAGCTGTCACAACAGAGCTCTTGGGTGACACTATCCACACACATCTCGGCCGCGGTGCTGTTGCGGACGGCGGGAGCCGGCTCGGCCTGTCCCGGGTCCTCGTCCTCGCGGCGGGAGGGTGAGGAGACAGGGCTCACTGTGGGCAGCAGGGGAGCAGAGCACCTGGTGTTCGTGCGGCGACGTGGAGGAGGTGAAGAGCTCTGGGCAGCGCGGTGGGGCCGCCATGAGGGTGTCCCACCCGGACGCCGCGAGTTCCAAACTCACAGGACTAAGCTGGTCTCTAAAACTAACTGCTTCGCGGACTGTGGGCTGCACAGCCAGGGTCCTCGCCTTTGATCACCTTTGACAGGGATGAGGTTGGCAGACAGAGACGCAGGTGCCGTCTTCACAGGAGAACCGCGGGGCGCACTGTTCAAGCACATGGCATGTGACCATGTGACACTGGTGGTCAGCAGGCTTCTCCCTGTGGTGCTTTTTGGTTTTGTTTTGGTTTTAACCTTCTATGCTCCTCCAATGCGCCCGCATGGTGTCTTAGCTCCAAGACCAAAAGCCACAGCAAGGAAAAGTAGATAAAGTGGACATTTCAGAGGTTCCAATATGTGCGCTTCCAGGGACAGCATCAAGAAAGCCACCGGCGACCAGGAAAACAGAGGGCTTGAGTCCGAGGAGGACCTCACATCCAGAAGGTGGGGGCGCTCCTCACCCCACTAACAGGCAGTGAACCCCGTCCCGCGGCACCAAGGGCCGCCGGCCCCTCCCGAGAGGCCGTGCAAATGGCCACAGCCCGTCCTCGCACGCAGAGGCCTTGTCATTGCCAAATCCGAGGCCCGCCCCAAGGACAGGCCGCCCCACGCGTCCGCCGGGTGCGGAGGGAGACGTGGGGAGGGCCAAGGCGGAGCCCGTGCCATGCTGGGGCCGCCCGGAGAACAGCTCGGAGGCCTCCCGACCCGAACACGGACACTCAAGGGCACTGAACACACATTACACGGAACTTACAGCAGCTTCACACACAGACGGCACCGCGTGAAGACCGCGGGGCTGCTCGTCTGGGTGACGGACGAGCACGGAGCCAGAAGGGTCGCACTGGCACGCCCTGCGACATGGCCGGCGAAAGCCACACACCGCGCGGGCCGTGAGGGTGGCACGCCGAGGACCGAGAGGAGGGGACCGCGCCACGCTCAGGGCTGTTTCTTCTGGGCATGACGAGCATGCTTTGGAGTCAGGTTACGTGACGGGCGCGCAGCTCTGTGACCAGGCGACGGCCAGGAACGTGTGCCCCAAAGGGGGCGCTCTGCGGCGACTCAGCAAAGGCAAGAAGCGGGTCTGGTGCCCCGGTGCGCGGTGGGGCTCCAAGGGGTGCCAGCGTCCTGCGGGAAGAGGGCTCCCGGGCACCCCGCACTGCCACCCAGAGGAGACGTGGGCGCCAGAGGGTCCACTGGGACCTCGTTTCCCTTCCCCAGCGGACACGCCGATGCCCGCCAGGGAGGGGTGGGCAGCCCGGCATGAGTCCCAGGGAGCAGTGACACAGAGACAGGCGCGCCCGACGGGGCAGGTGATGCTCCTGCCCTCAGGACACTGCTCGCTTCGTCCGCAGGGAGTGAGCGCAGCCCTGGCCAGGCCACCTTGCCACAGAGTGGCCGTGGCTGGCACGGGAGACACTGCCTTTCAGTTACTGTAGGGGCGGGGTGCGCCTACCCTTCCCGCTCCCGGGCACCTGGGGACCAAAGGCACCCTCTCTCCCAAGACACATGTCCTTCAGGAGCCAGTGGCCGGGGCACCCTTGCGCTGCTGCTGGCCCGCCTGGCCACCCTGCCACGCCCACAGCCCAGGCCTCTCAGCCTGACCCAGAACCAGGGAAGCGTGGCTGGTGTCCAGCCTTCCTTTCGATTCCTGGTGGACGCTGCCCAGCAGGCCAGGCTCTCCTGGCCACGCCCGTTACCCCGGGTGAGCAGGCGTGGACATTAGTCTCCCCGCCTGCAGCAAGCCCGGCGCCCCCTGCGCCCCTGGAGCCGGCGTCACAGCCCGGCCGCCTGCCCGCGCATGGCACTCACCCGGCACGGCCTTCTCGTAGCAGACGCTCTTGTAGAAGCAGCAGCCCAGCTCCTTGCAGCGGCCCCGGGAGACGTTGTAGTCACAGATGGTGTACGAGGAGATGTCGCACACTGCAAGGCACAGACACAGCACTGACTCGCCGGGGACGGGCACGCTCACCGCTTCGGAAGCCAGACAGCCCGTGGCTCCTTCCCGGCTCTGCATCATGCACCTCATGTGAGGTGCAGGTCGAGAGTGAATTAAATGACTGACAAAAGACCATGACGCTGACTCGGCGCAGGTCCAGGCCGTCGCGAGGGCGCCGACGGAGGCTACGGGTCTCCGCAGGCTTGGGAGTCGAGCTGCGGGACAGAAAGCTTGTTTCCTGTGCTCTGGTGACGGGGCACGTGCTGCCCAGGCTGGGCTTGAACCTGGGACCCTCCTGTCTCGATCTCCCAGAGCTCTGGGATTACAGGCAGGAGCCACCACACACACTTAGAAAGTTTCCTATTTTTTAATACCAGGGAAGAGACAGAAAGTTGAATTTGTAAATGCCAGTTTGGACCCCAGAAAGGACAGCCAGTGCGTGAGCGGGCAGAACAGGGCAGGGCCACAGCAAACCACTGACTCCGGGGCGGTGGAGCCAGTGAGCGGCTGGGGAGGCCCCGGCACACGGGCAGGTGAGCGGAGCCGGGGTCAGGGCGATCAAGACCCAAGGGCTGGTCAAGTCCGAGACGTGCCAAGCGTGTGAGGGCAGGGGCGCCACTGAGGCCTCTCCCGCCGGGCTGGACCTCGCCCCCACACTGCCCTCGGCTGAACCGCTTGCACCTGAGCCAGGCGCGCTCGCCGCACACATGCGCCCGACTCCTCGCAGGCCCCTGTCGGTTCAGCTCAGCGTCGCCCCACCGCTGACCGAGAGCAGCCGGGGTGGTCTGAGTCCCGCCCACCGTGTGCTGTAGGACTCCCAGGCCCACCTCCGGGTCCCCTTCCAACTCCGGGAGCTCTGCTCTCTTCTGAGTAAACACACTCCCGTCCAAGTGCTCGACCTCACTCTTCCACCCCGCGAGACGCGGACCCGGGTGACGCCGCTTCCTCCCTGGCCAGCCCAGCAGCGCCGGAAGCAGTGGGCCGCCGTTCTCAGCCCTCCCGGGGCCCCGACCACTGTCATCTGCAGCGACCCGGCTAAGCAGGACTCAGCTCCAGTGGACGCCGCTGCCCAGCCAGAGCGGGTGCGCGGGGCACGGCCAGAAGCCGCCCCATCCTCCTGGGGTCTCCTGGGAGAGGCGCCCTCCCCACCCTCCAAGCAAGGGAAGAGAAAGCCCCGAGTGTCCCTGCCGTGGGCCCACCTGCCACTGACTGTACTGACGTGTGCCCAGAGGGGCACACAGCCCGCCCCTCACTGGGCAGGCTCCCGCGCAGCCCCGGGCCGTGCTCCTCTGGACACAGCCTTCCAGAACATGCCCTGCCTGGAGCTCAAGCGAATGGCGCATTACTGGGCACACACTGGTGCCATGAGTGGAGTTCCCGGGCACAGCATGGTGCCGGCACAGGGGCCTCCGAGGTTCTGCAGTGTCCTCTTCGATGCGGGGAGATGCCCCCCCTGAGGAGCAGCCACCCTTGCGGCAAGAGTTGCCAAGTCGCTGGAGAGCACAAGTTATGAGCAAAACACACGTACAGTGAACGCATAAATCAGAAACACTGCCACGATCCCCCTCAGGACCCCGCACGTCAAGCACCCCGTCCCGTCCTCCCGCGTCCCGCAGCAGCTCTGCGTGCTCTGTCCTGAGGGCCTGTCGCTGCACGGTCCTGGCTGCCTCCGTGTCCTGAGTGGATTCAAAGCACTGCTCTTTCCTGGCCCTTTGGACTTTGGGGAAAAGGCAGGAGTCCCATAGCGCCTGACCCACTGACCAAGGTGGACGAGGACTGTGTCGAGTTTTAGGGGGTTTTCGTTGTAGCTGTTGTTTGGCTGGTTGGTTTTGTTTTCTTAGAACAGGGTCTTACTATTTAGTTCAGGCTGACCTGGAACTCACAGGGATCCTCTTGCCTCAACTTCCCAAGTGCTGGCCTTACAGGTATGGCCCGCCACGCCCGGCTCCAGCATCATGTTTGCACAAGCCTGCCTTCTCGTTAGGTGGCGCTCGGCAGCAGTTTCACTGTATTTTTGATCATGCCTCCTACAGACACTCAGCAGTGAAGACCCCAGAGCTGCTGCAGGAAGTGGCGGGAACCGTGGGTGTGTTGGAAGTGAGGGGAGGGTCTGGAGGGGGTTCGTGGCCGTCTTTTACGTCATCAGTTTTCGATGTCATCATTCCCCCCACGTTCTGGTTACACCTCACCTGCTTGCCTGACGCGGAAGCGCCTCTGAGCCCCGCTTTACGGGACGCTCAGGCACCTCTGCACTTCCCGCTATTTCTGAGCCACAGGGCTGCTTCACAAGGACATCAGGAAACGGCGTCTCCAAGGTGATTCGGGTGAGACCCGAAGGTCCCCGAGCCGGCGGACAGGGCAGACGCGGCCCCAGGCACCCCCGTTACCTGCGAACCTCTGCAGCAGGTGTGCCGGGGACTTCTTGGCTTCTGGCGCATATCTCATGGTTGCCGCTGGGGAGACACAGGGGTCAAAGCACCTGAGAGGCAGGACTCGGCGGGCATACCGCAGACGGGTCAAGCCACATGTTCTCGCCGCATGGCAGGATGGCACAGTGCCCACCTGTCTATGTCCTGGCCAAGTCCCCTCGGCCACCCTGTTCCTCTGTATCCTCCAAATGGTGAGGACTTCTTCGTACTAGGAACTGGCTACCTCCTCCTGTCCGCGGCTCTGCAGAGCCTGAGCCAGCCAGGCCACGCCTGCTGTGACCTCACAGCGTCTGTGAGCTCGCGTCTGTGAGGTCACAGTGTCACACCGATGTTCTTCTGACAAGGGGCTCTTCCTGATTCTGGTTGCACTGGGGGCAGTCACGTGCAGGGATGCTGTCCCCAAGGGTCACCCAGCCTGGCGGGGCAGACGTCTGACTCCTTGCCCAGCTCCCCGCAAAGGAGGGGAAAGACCAGGCTTCTGTGGGCCCGGGTTGCCATGTCAACTAGGGGTGCTGGATCCCCGCCATGCAGGGAGCAGGTGCCAAGGCCTGGGTACGAAACCGTGAAGAGGGCTGGCCACAGGCTTCTCTTCCCGGCCACCGCCCAGCCCAGGCCAGCCAGCTGCCGCACCTGCGGCCTCCCCGCCCAGCAGACAGCAACTGGCCATGCTCACGGCGGCTTCAGCGGGTTGCCATGGACGCGGCCTCCTGAATAATGGTATTTCCTTTGGATTGCGCAGGCACCAGTGTTTAATCTCACAAGGCTGCAACACTGGGAGGAGAGGCCGCTTGCTCCCATCTCTCCATTATCAAATGTCAACTGCCTTTGTTTGCACAGAAACCAAGTTAATTAAATACCGTGGGGAAGTGTGTACGGCGGCGGCAGCACAGCCAGGTCCAGGCCGAGCCGCAGTGGCTGCTGACCAGGGGCCACCTGCCCTCGGCCTCCTGCAGCGAGGGGCCTGGAGGCCTCTGGGCTGTCCCGGCAGGAGTCACGGTGCGGCTCCCTCAAGGGCTGTGCCCTGGGCTGAGGGGCGCCAGCCCCGCCTCAGTGGACCCGACCCCACTGCATGGCTCCCTCTACACACACTCACAGGGCACAGGCCTCCACTTCCTGTGAGACAGGAGCGGTGAGGTCAGGGTCCTCTTCCTGGGCAATCGGCTGGCACTGACCAGCACACAAGGCCGTCTCCATGGCTTGAAGTGTGTCCCCAAGATGCGTTCACGCCTCGCCTGTGAGCTCCGCAGTGTGGCTGCCCTTGGGGAGCAGGTCACTGCAGACGGGAAACAGGGAAGGCCAGGGCCGCTGGGGTGCGGAAGCTTGGGCCAAGATGCCTGTGGGTGTGAGGACCAGGCAGACGGGCAGGTGCCACTGCTCCAAGCCGAGGGACCAGCCTGTCCTCGGCCTCAGGCCCCCTCTTGGTGGCAGAGCTGTGGCGGCTGCCCCAGGGCTCCCGGCCTCCAGGGCCCAGGGACCTTGATGCAGGCCCGCAGTCCAGCCCACAGGTTTGCCTGGGTTTCTCCCGTGGTGCAGCACGCAGGCCTGGAGTCTCTGGACCCTGTTCCCCCGGAGGCGCCGTCTTGGGCGTCTGCGTCTCCACGCGGCCCCAAGGCAGCCTGGGTAGGGCTGTTAGGGCCGCGCTCCCAGACGGGGCCTCCACAGGCAACTGGCCTAGAGTGTGGCCAGGGTCCGAGGCGCAGTGCTAGGCTCAGGGCCCTGGGCTGAGGGTGGACGGCCGCCGCCCCGAGCGCCCGGCCGCCCCTCGCTTGCCCTTGCCGTGCCCTGCTAGCCACAGACTGACCACCTCTGCCGCGCTCGCCGGTCTGGAGCCAGCCATGGTCCGAGCCTCTGCAAGCCGTGAGCTACACAAACCTCCCCCTCTGCTTTGGGTGTCAGCTATTCTGTCTCAGCAACAGGAAGAGGCACCAAAGGCCACCCGCACCGCCAGGCTCTGGCCAGTCTCCTTCGGCACCCGCCTCACCCTCAAGCCTGCCAGTTCCGCCCAGGGCCTGCTGTCTGTCCCCAACCAGGACCAGGTCCTGTCTCTGAGCCCCTGAACCCGCACCTGCCCCGCTGCCTCGCCACAGCTCCTCCACTTCTCCCCTCACTGTGTCGGTCTGCCTCCCGGCACGCTCCTGGGGGACACTTCTGAAGCGCCAGGCAGCACGCCCTGCCACCTGCGCGCCGCCTCCTCCGTCTGCCAGGCTCAGGCAGGCCCCTGCGGCGCCAGCCCTCACTTCCGCTTCCTGCTCCCAGACCTGCGCCTCCCCAACCTCCTCTCCTGCAAACATTCTCAACCCGGTCTCAAAGGGAAACAGGATTGTTCCCGTCAGAGGCTCACACGCGTTTAAAATCTAAAAGGCCCAAAAACCGCAGCAAAAGCACCCAAAAAAAGAGGACACATTTTATGAAATAAGAAAAATAACAGTTTAATAATTACATTGATGTAGCACGCGCACAGTCGCCAACACCAGGCTGTGCTTTTGCCACATGACGCGGGAGGCAGGGCTGGCGGGGTGCGCGGCCCGCGAGCCGCAGCCGGGCGTCCGGAGGCCCTGAGGCCGCGTCCCTGTATCTCTGGAAAAGAAAGTGCTTCGCACCTACAGGACAGGAGATGGCTTCTTCTCAGCCGACCAGGCCGGATGCGAGGAGCGGCCCACTGCGCAGTGCCCCGTAGGGTGCGTCCGGCTCCCGGCCCACAGCGGCCGCGCGCGGGTGGGAGAGGGCAGCAGGGCAGAGTAAGAAGGAACCGGAGGACTCGGGGCGTCAGGAGGAGGCGGCCCCTCTGCCACGGGTCACATTAAAAACGAGTGCTCAGCGATACTCCAGGCTCGTTGTTAAGGCAGGTCCGCAGGACGGCGTGCTGGGACCTGGGCCACGCCGCCGGCCGCAGGACGGTCAAGAAGAGTTGTTCCTGAGTTAGAATCTGCTTTGAAGCAAATCCCTCGAACCTGACGGCTTACACTCTAACATCTACGTGTCACCAAAGACACTCGTGGAAACAGAGCTTACAACGTAGTAAAAGCCTCCATCTTTACTTGTCCCAGCACAAATGGATAAAACACTGATGACGAAGTTGGCAATTGTGGGCAGAGGCCTGGCAGGGCCAGCTCGGCGTGGGGCCCAGACAGACCTGGCCGGGCCGGGCCGGGCCGAGCGGGTCCTGTCATCAGCAGTGCGTGAAGAAACCAGGAAAACGACTCTATCCAAGGCCCCAGCCAGCGGTCTCCAGATGCAGATCGGCACCCGACCCAGGACCACACGGGGCTCCGTCCCACGGCACAGACCACAGTGCCACCACTCACAGGGAGGCTGGTCCACGTCAGCTCTGCCCTCTGTGGAGGAACAGCACGGCCGCCGAGTGCTCGTGGCCACCGCCACTCATTCCCAAGCAGAACCAGCACCCGGACTACGGGCCGGACTGAGCTGACCGTCACTCTCCAGAGCCTGCTGGGCCGCAGCGGGCACCAAGGACAGCGCTCCTCGTGGGGCACAGAACAGTCCTGCATCTGGGCTGCTGGGGCTTCACCGAAGCGAGGCGTATTGCTTTATTCCCACTGGGAGCGGAAGGCAGTGTCCAGCGGCCGTGGCGGGGCGGCCACCGAGGGGCGGCCCCGGGTGCTGTGGCGCCGCTCCAGCACCGCGTCCTTGTTCTCACAGGCTGTGTGACCACAATAAATAACATCTATGTACAGGTTCTAGCGCTCCTTCGGGCAGAGGCTGACAGCCGTCAGGATTCTCTGCGCGCCTCAGGGAAGCTGCAGGCACAGCCAGAACCGGGCCGGGGAGAGGCGAGGAGCGGCCTCCACGCCGGACAGGCTCTGCTCTCCTCGGATGCGGGCCGATCGCCCTCAACACGCTGGCCGGCCCGGGGCAGACGAACGCTGAGCTGGAAGGGCTCACAGCCAGGGAGGCCGCACCACCACCCTGGCACGGCAGGCGCTCAGAGCACCACGAGGGAGGTCAGGGGCCGGAGAGCTAGCGAGGGCAGCCCGGGCGTGTGGCTGCGGATGGGCACCAAGGGGTCTGTACAGAGGGTGCTCGGCAACGTCTGTACACCTGCCCGGTCTGCAGGGCCAGGGCTCTGGCCAGTCAATGCGCTTATTGCCAATGAGGTAACGGATGTCGGCAGAGGCCATAGCGCGCCCTCAGTGTCTCTACCTCAGGCCGGGCTCCGGAGCGACGCTCCGTCTCCGGGGTCACCCGCCGGGCAGCCCCGCCGGGCAGCAGAGGTCGCCCTCACAGGTTGGTCTCGTCCCAGGCAGGGTCGTTCATGCTCTTCAGCACCTTCCGCACCAGCTTCTCCAGGTCTTTGCGGGCCCGCTGCTCCTCCTCGAGTGACTTCTTCATCTTTTTGTTATCCTGAAAGCAAAGGCGACCACTGCAGTCGGGCCCGGGGGCCCAGAGCTGCCTCTCCGCGCCCTGGAGCCAGGCGGCCGCGCACAGCTGAGAAGCCGGGCTCGTGCAGACAGAGCACTGCCCCGGGTGCCGTGCTCCTCGAGGCCGGCGGGCACACTTCAGTATCGCGGGCTCCACCACGGGAACCCAAGGGGCAAACAGAGAGCGTGGTGAAAGGCAGCGCACAGCAAACGGGGCGGGGGGGGCTCTGGTGAACGGCAGGCCCGAGAGATGGAGGCGGAGCAGGAAGGGAAGGAAAACCATCAGGAGGCGTGTGCGCGCGGCAGCTCCCGCCAGGGCGCAGTCCCTACACCAGGCGCTCGGTCTCACACCTACGAGGGCCGGTGGCTTCCAACAGCACTATCTCCTCCTCATCTCCTTTTCCTTATGGTTAATCAGTTTCGTTTTTAAGAATTTTACTCCTTTCTTGCATTAGAAAAAGAAGATTTAAAAACCCAAGGCACCTGTCTCAGCTCCTGGACTTCGTCCCGCAGGGCGTACACAGTGTCCACGAGGCTCCTGCAGGGAAACAGGGCGTGAGCAGGAAGGGCAGCCTGGGCCGGGCCGTCGGGCACCCTAAGCCCCGCCTCTCAGCCCAGCGCCCGCGGAGCTGACGCCGAAGCTGACCCCACCCTCGGAGGCCCCTGAATGCGTTGGGCGACATCTTACTTTTCCTCGATCACTGTCTGACCGTTACTTTTGGTTTCTTCCACTATGATTTTCTCTTCCTCTGGAAGCAGAACTTGTGGAGCAGATTCTTTCCGTGAACCTAGGGCGTTAAAAAGAAAGAAAAGCCTCAGTGAAGGCGGGGCGAGAGGGAGGACAGACTACACAGCGCTACTCGGCACCAGGCCGCAGCGCCAGTCAGGGCGCTCTTCCCGACGCGCGCGGACGGCTGTGGGCTCTGCTCTCCTCTCCACCGCTCTACCGACCGCGGCCTTTTCCTGCCCAGAGCATCACAGAGGAAAGGAAATACCAGCTTTTTTCCAATTTATTAAACGTTAGTTTCTGGTTCTGGATTACAGGTCTTTTCAACACTAACATTTTTAAACATCGAGTACATCAGGAGGCTCTCCCCACACTGTCTTGGGCATGCAAACAAATCTTAAATCACTGTATTACTCCAGAAACTTTGGGAGATATATCAGACCATGTAGCACATGACCACGGAGAGTTGGTAAGTTAAAAAGTTGGCAATTAAAACAATTCAACTCTACAGCAACATCTGAAAATAAAGATAGAGCACATAGGTTAGAAAAAGTGAAGTTTATTGTCTTGTTATTTTAAGAAAACTTTATCCTCCATCCCTTGGAATTCAGGCATCATTTTTCCACATGAAGGGAAGTGAACTGGAACATCAGAGGAAAATTTAAAACCATTTTACCAACACTGAGCACAGAAGCCTGCGTGAGACAAACGAGACAAGATCTCTGCTCTCGAAGTGACTTGTGGAATCCAGTTACTCACTCAGAAGGGGAGGGGAGGGGCCGATCTTATGCACTGACATGAGGAAGGGAAGAATTCCTTACCCAGGCCAGTGTAATAATGGGCATCGTTTGTATTTTGAAACACTAGGCCCGTGCCACCAGGGGCAGGGTATACTCTGCCACAGAACGCGGGCCCTCCAAGCAGGGAGGGCACCGATGAATCCATCACCAATGGTGTCGATGCCTGTTGCCTGAGGAGCATCACCGATGGGTCCCTGGCACCGACAGGGCCTGGCACCCACAGGGGCAGCTCAGGATGCAGCCTCAGGCAAAGACCTCAGGCAGTCCTGTGCATCTGTAAGTGCTTCCTTTAGAGGGTCCTTGGCAAGAGGAGGGCAGGGGCCCGATGAGCACCATGCCACCCGTCCTCTGCTCCACTGAGCCATTGTGAGTCTGTGCCTTCCGGTGCAAGCGTCATGAAAAGCACGCTTTACACCCCAAACAGGGGGCTTGGTGGCACCGAGGGTGACTTTAGCCTTATAATCTAATACAAGTGCTGGAAGGAGCAGGTAGCAGTAAACCTGTCCATGCTACGGGAGGGAGGGGAGCACCCCCAGGACCCACCGAGTCCAAACCCCCCACCCTGCCCGCTGTGACCTGGTCTCAGGATCCCAGCGAACAAACGCACTTTTAAATGTACCACTAGGCTGACAATGTGCCTGCCAGAAATGCGGCAAGACACAGAGACGGGGAGGCCCCTCTGGGTGGCACTGTCTACTGGGTCGCTCCCGGACCAAAGGGCAAGGCTGCCAGGACACATGGCCACAGGGAACAGCACAAAGACCGACTGCAGACAAAGCACTGGGTCCAGCCAGACAAGCTCGGCCTTCCATGCGCGGGGGTCACCCGTCTTCAAAAGGAGAAGTTAATTCTTGTATAATCTGCCCAGAAAAATGCAAAAGGGTTCCAAAGTGTTTATACCACGCGCAGAGAAAACAAACGCCTCGCTGAATCTCCCAGGATGAGAAGCCAAGTGCTAACCGCGCAGCGCCCAGGCCGCTGGTGACAGGACGGGCGGGGACAACGCAGCTCTCAGGGGCGACCCTGTCGCACTCAACTTGTGTACACTGCTTCTAAGTGAGTGAACGAGACAGTTCTTCCTGTGACGGAGCTTCATGCAGGTTACACTGGTTGTATTTCTTTTCAAGTGCTTTGGCCTCTTCGAGCTGCCTGGACAGGCTGTGTCTTGCCTTCAAGTTTCCAAACGATACAGGAGAAGGAGGTGCGAAGGTTGGCACTTCAGACAGTGACCCGTGACCCGGGCTCTTCAGTCACCAGCCTCA
This sequence comes from Thryonomys swinderianus, assembly GCA_004025085.1. NCBI lineage: Eukaryota > Metazoa > Chordata > Mammalia > Rodentia > Thryonomyidae > Thryonomys > Thryonomys swinderianus. Next base: position 34,160 of record PVIC010005675.1, on the reverse strand, counting down.
GGTTCTCACTCACGAGAGACTCGGAAGCAGGACTCTGTGGACCTGTCCCAACGATGGACACTGCTTCACGTGGCCTCTCACCAAACAAACTCATGGGTAGGAGCCTTTAAACCCACGAAGTAACCCAGGAAAGCCACCCCGAGGAAACTAAGCTCGGAAGGCCTGGTGAACAGCTCCCCAGGCAGCCTCCTTCCATTCCCTTCCCAGGGCAGTGACCGGACGAGGGCACTCCCCCTCTGTGCCCCTGGCCGTTTTTATCCGTACTCTTAATTTGAGGGAGAGTTCTGCTGAGTTGCTCGAGTGGGGTTCAAGCCTGAGACCCTCTGCCTCAGCTCCAACATCACGGGTGACAGGTGTGAGCCAGGCCCTGCACAGGTCTTAGTTGTGCAAAGACGCTTTTGGCACACCAAATTGCGTGCGTGGTACATTATAGAACCGTGGGCCTGAGAACACACACTGCAGCAGACAGACTGCCCAGAGTGGGCAGCACAGCGGCAAGTGGGCAGCCACGCTCAGCCTGGCCGACCCTGTGACCACGATGCCCTCCTCGCACAGGAATCCACACAGTGGTCACCACCTGCCTACTTCTGAGCGACTGACAAAGTGGGATAGCTTTTTTTTTTTTGCTTTTTGAGACAGGGTCTCGCGTTGTAGTTCAGGCTGGCCCTGAGCTCACTGGCCCAGGCAAGCCGCCGCGAACTCAGCAATCCTCCTGTCTCTGCCTCCCGAGTGCTGGGATGACAGGCGTGAGCCACCGCGTCCGGCATTGTGGTATGCGGTGTTGATTGTTGGTGGGCGTGTCTCCACGCTCAGCATTCTATGTGGTTACCGGGGATCGAACTCAGGTCCTTGCGCTTGCGAGGCAGGCGCCGGAACCACTGAGCTAACCCTCCGGCCCAAAGTGGGACAGCTTTTTGACAAAACAAGGAACATTCATTCCTCGGTCAAATGTACAAAATACACTGGCCGTGTCTTTTAAAAACAAAATTTTAGCCGGGCGTGGTGGCTCACGCCTGTCATCCCAGCACTTGCAAGGCAGGGGCAGGACGACTACTGAGTTCGGGGCTTGCCTGGGCTACACAGTGAGCTCAGGGGCAGCTTGGACTACAAAGCGAGACCCTGACTCAAAAAACTTAAAAAAAAAAATAAAAAAAAGAATAAAGTTTTAGAGTAGACAGACTTAACAAATTATCTCAGAAATCATTAAACTATGTTCAGAGGTTTCACAGCACAGTTTTCCTGAAAAATTGGGAAGAAGACTTAAAAAGAACAGCCAGAAGATGTTCTAACACCTGACTCCCTGGCACTGGAGACTGAACCTGGGCTATGTAGCCCTCCTGCCCCAGCCTCCTGCAGCACTGGGGTTATACACCGTGTCACCTTGCTTGGCTTAGCGCTTTATTTTAAAACCCAGACACTTGCCAGCTGGCAGCGGCTGCAGGGTGGCCCGGGCGGGAAGGGCTCCACTCCACAGCATCCTGGCTGGGCGAGCTGACGGCCGCTCCCCGGAGCTCACAGGCACCTCTGCAGCACTGCACGGCTGGGCTGGGGCTAGAGCTCAGCGGTGTGGCGCTTGCCCGGCAGGGACGAGGTCTTGGGTTCAATCCCTAGCACCCCCCAAAAAAAGCCATTTTGGTAAGACTTGCCATAAAAATGAAACATCTGAGTGTGGAAGTTTTCTCTTTTTTGCAGCAATATTAACATCTTGTGATTTTTTGGGTAGCAGTCTGAGAAGTGCTAGTGTGGCCTATAATCCTGTTATCTATACATATACAAAACCGTGGCTTCCTCACTGCCACCATTTCTATGGATCTGGGAAGAAGGAAGACAGGAATAGAAGGAAGCAGCAATTTGCCCCTCACGCCAGCACAGCACTTCTCCTAACTGAGGACGACGCAAGGACATGGCTGCGGGCTGTGGCGCACCTGAGGGACAGCGGCACGTGGCCACCCTCCAGGCACTGGCACCAACGGGCTGGAAAAACCACACCACGGTCTCCATGGTGACAGCCACTCCCTGCAGGTGGACAGGGTCACAGCAGCGCCAGGGCAGAGCCCTGTGATGTCTGTCTGCGCCCCACCCCGAGGCCCAGGCCCAGGCCCAGGCTGCGGACCTCCATGTGAGAAGCATAGATCTGATCAACCAATCCTGTATTACAGGCCAAACCTTGCCCAAGCTGCCACAAAGTGGGGGCCACCCAGGCTGTGGGCCCCAGTTAGACCTGCCATCCCGACGGCTACACAACCATCCAAGACACACACTGCTCACCAGGACAAGCCCAAACTCAAGCTCACAACACATCGGGGGTCTGCACGTGCCCGAGGCTGAGGGACTCCTCTGTGAGACGCGGTCTGCCTGTGTGCCAGCACGGCCTCCTGGCCCCCGTGGCCTTCCTGCAGCAGGGTCACCTCAGCTGAGAGCGCAGCTTTGGGGCCCGGCGGGCTGCCCGCACGCACCGTGGGCAGGCTCCCCACAGGCCCGCCCCTGAGGCCTCAGTTCAGACCCGCTTTACCGCCAAGACCTGGCTCCTCCTCCTCACCCACACCTTGCCCCTGCCTGGCACCTGGCACCTGGCACCAGGCGCACCTTCCCTCTCTTCTCCTTTTGTTTCCTTGGCCGTAAGTCTGCTGGGAATGCGCTTTGCAAAACAAAAGGGAAAAAGTGACCTTACTCTAAATAAAAATTTTCACAGGTTTTGTTCTATTTATGCACAAAAACTGACAACGCTTCTTTTTGAAGACAAATCTTCCAGTGACTTAAAATCTTGTGAGAAAGAGACAGTAAGAAGTGGGCAAGAAGCGGGCCTGCCCGCTCACAGCACACCTGCCCAGGAAGCGCCGTCTGTGCGGGCAGCCCTGAGCTGCCGCTGCGCCGCCCCCCTTGTGACGAGTAGTAAAAACCACAGGTAGCAAACGCAGAATTTATTTCAACTGTACAGACAGAATGTCTTTATAAAACAGACACTTCTTTGCTACTGCAAGCACAAACAATAAATGCATACTGTACAGTACAATGGACATTCAGATATACATCCAAGTGAGCTTTTAAGTGGTGTCACGTATGAAAATGGCTTTTCCTGTTCACAGATAAAGAGCACAATATATAGATAATTTTTCAAGATCTTGTTCCACTATATACACATTGCTGTGTTTTGGCCATTTTATGCAAAACACATCGTGAAGAGAGCGTGTGCAGTCTTTCTGGTGAGCGTGAGTTCAATGGGAACACTGCTCGGGCCGCCTGTAAGGCCTGGGGACAGCTCAGACCTACCTTCTGGCTCGGGGTCCGCGTCCTCGTCCTAACACTACCTGTGCACAGAGCACTACAGAACGCACACACGGAAGGGACTCGGGCCAGGCTCGCGACTAAGGCTCTGTAGAAATGCTGGCCCTCCGGACACCACATCCTCTCTGCCGAAAGAGGACCATCTTCTAGGTCTGTGGCATTAATACTTATAACCACATACAAAAAATGACATTCAAAACAAACAAAAAGGGCATCATCCTACGGTTATTCTGCATCGACAAAATCACCAAAATGGCTCTGATGGGCACGAAAGGGAATGATGGTCAGTTGTTAGAACGTGAGGCATTAAATGCCAAGAAAATGTCTCATCGAGACAGCAAATGCCACTTGGTGCTGTAGAAATCCCAGTGTAGTGGCCATGCTTTTGGGGTGGCACCAGCACGTCCACATCCAGCCCCCGAGGACAAAGGCTGTGGCAGACCATCGGAGCAGCACTCGGGCCTGTGGCCACTCCCCAGGCTGCGGGACACAGGAAACAAAGTCACTACACCTATATTGTGGCACAAGACTGTAAACTCTGTAGGTCTATTTTTCTAAAAACTTTTGCCATTTGGCGTAACATCACACGTTTTGTCGCCACTTGCGACTAACACTGGCGCTGATTTGAAAAGATGCCCCTGGCTCCCTCTGCATGCTCATTAGCATAAGGACACTGCTCTCCAGGCAGCAGGAGCAGCTCAGTGGCCGTCAGGGACAGGTGGCGTCTGTGCCCTTGCCTTCCATGCGGACGTGAACACGGTGCCCACGTCCCAAACGTGCTGCCCAGCCGGCCCCACATCAGGGTGCACTCTGCACACATACGGCCCGACACTGACACACGGGGGTGGGAGAGTCAGCTCCGGATCGGCCGCCTGGAGAAAGGAAACACGTTACTCTGACTTACAATGCGTCCGGCTCTGGAAGCTGGTTTCCTTGAACACTTGAAACACAGCCGTAAGGTTCCATTTAACACCGATTCAGCTCTGCCCTCGAGTGATGGCCAGATGTGGGCTTGTGGGCACTACTGACCAAACACGTCACATTCAACGCCATCTGAGCGGCGCAGGGATTAGCCTGAGTGAGGCCAGCGCACAGCCTGTGCAGCAGCCCCGGGCACCCGTGTGGCCCTGTGGAGCTGCTGCGAGCAGGGCTACTCTGTGGTGTCTGCTCAGGTGACAGGACCACGGTGCCGACAGCACCACGGTGCTGACAGTGCCACGGTGCTGACAGCGCCATGGTGCCAACAGCACAGGGCACATGCCGAGCACTAGGCCCGGTGCTGCTTTGCACACAGTCGGTCTATACTGGGCCCTGCAGCCCCGGGCTGTGCACAGGGTCAGCACCCACATTGGCATTGACAAGGCCAAGGCAGCACGGCCTGGTGACGAGGGAAGGTCCGAGCCAGGGCAGAGGGCCCACAGCCCGCAGCCCGCAGCCTGCAGGCCACAGCAGGGCAGGGCCGGCACCCCCAGGCCTCCCTCCACAGCACCGTGCAGTCCCTGCGCACAGCCACCGCCCGGGCACACAGCACCTGCAGCGGAAATTCCTCTCGTCGCCCTCCGTGACTGCGTGACCAGTTCACATCACACTTAAAAATGTAGGTCCCTATGGGTAAGGCCAGGGTCGTCTCCGTGTTGCTGGCACTTAGATCACAAACCTGTGTGGTTTGGGTGTAAATATAAAACTGTCCACATAGCTGTATCCAAAAAAGAAAGGAGACAGTTGCTGCACTGAGAATAAAAAACCAAACCATGTGGAGCTTCTACAAAATTATCTCCCCACAGGCGGGGAGAAGCCCAGGACAGGCTCTTGCAAAACCCCTGCCCCCGGCAGGCAGCAGCTGAGCCTCCAGGTACGGGGACATCCAGGAACACTCTCCAGATTGTTAAAATATCACATAAAAGAGACAAGAACAGCAAGAAAACATCTAAGAAAAGCAGGCTGCGATACAACAAGCATTGTTAAGAAAAGCTCAGAGCGCATTAGTTCTGGTGAGAGATATATGAGCAACAGCTCTTACGAGGTGCTGAACCCATTCTGTAACTATGGGCTGTCCATATACTGTCATACTCAGAGTCTTCCGAGGGGTCTGAGGGCTCCAAACGGGAAAGGCTACTGCGACGACCCAAGGAGTCTAGACTTGATTGGTCGTCGTCAGCCAAGACGTGATTATGCATCAGGTCAGTGCCTTGCCATGCTAAGACGGGATGGAGTGACAGGTGCGACAGCAGAGGTGGGTGAGGGGACGGACAGGAAGAGCCACAACCAAAACATGGAACAAAAGCAAAAGGTGATGGGAAGAGAAGGAAGAGAGAAAATATTGTTAAAAAAATGGCAACAATGTTCGTTTCTCCTTATTTACGGCTGAGTTTTAATAACCAGTTTATTAGCACAACTCTCACAACAAATCCAGTTAATCACTAAGTCATCATACTGTTTCCAACTTTTTAAAGCTCTCTCTACAAAGCCCTCCCCTAAGAAACCCATAATCACCCACATCCAAATAACGGTTCTATCAACACTTGTAATCAGCCAGTTCTGCTAACAGTCTCACTTAGGACATTACTTGCAAAAGATTCAATTTATGCAGCTCATGAAAATCGTTTTCTGTTTAGTAAATGGAAATATTAAATGAAAGCAATTTCGAAGGACTTTTGACTGACTGCTTCAGTTACTGCTCTGCCAAGACTCCAGCCCGCAGCCAGGTCAACACTTACCTTCCCCTCCCCCCGGCTGCTCCGAGGGGAGGAGGCCTTGCGTGTCCAGCCTTTCCCTGCCCACTCCCCGTGCTCCCCCTCTGCCTGCTCTCTGTACTACCCAGCCTGCCACAGACCCTCAGCCACCCGGAAGACAGGCTTGAGCTGGCAATGCCACTGTGCTCACAGGAGGGCAGGCAGCAGGAGAAGGAACAGCAGAGGTACCCTGGCTGGCTGGCTGGCTGGCTGGCTGGCGGGGTGCCCTCAAGAGCCCAGAGACCAAGAGGCCTCTGTGCCCAGCCACATAAGAGCCTGTGAGGGTACCCCAACCCTGGTCAGACGTGAGACCAAAGACGCTTGCTCTATAAAGTCCTCCTAGCACCCAAATGGGTATCTGGGCACAAAACACAGTCCTCTGAAAGACTGCATCGCATCAAGCTCTTCCTGTGAGGAGCTGCTCCGCTAGGAACCCACTTCCCCAAGCCTGGGCCCGGGTGCCCAGGGCGCATGCCTCTGTCACCGCCTGCCCTGACACATCGCTAAGGCTGGGCCTGATCTGAGCCTCTGACTCCACGTTACCAACTCAAAGCAAAACCAGCACATTCTGATGCTTGTCTCACAGATGTGCGGGCAGTGGCAGATGAGGGCTGGCCCTCAGGCTGGCATCGGCATGGGGCACATGCGAAGCACATAGGCCCAGGGTGCTCACCTGTGACTATAGCTTCAAGTTTCATTCCACATAACTGCAACTGAGATGCTACCCAGCAAAGAGCTCAGCTTAAAAATCTAAAAAAGCTAAGGCTACTTGGAATCATCATCTACCACTTGAAACACCACTGCCAGCAAGCAGCACTTTTAATCACAATAATCCACACTGACAAGCTGGCGCTTGACCACACACACACGCCCCACTGTCTGCAAGGGCACCATGGCCACTCGGGGGTGACCCCAGGACAGCGCCTCCTGACCCAGGCAGGACCCAGTGCAGGGCGGGCAGTGCTGTAGGTGGTGAGGCTCCCGGCCACGCTCCAGGGCTACCGGGAGGGGCCTGGGCAGTCTGCACAGCGCAGCTCCTGCAGAAGAGCGGAGGGCAGCACAGCTCTCACTTTCATGGAGGGCAGCATGGGGCACCATCCCCAGGGGTGCGCTACCCGGCAGGAGATGAAAAGGAGGCCAGGCTGTGTGCCGAGGCAAGGCAAGAAGGGAGCAAAGGGAGAAAACAACTGAAAACTGATTTTTATGCCAGAGTAGTTACACAGAGGGCCAGGGATTTAGCTCAGTGGTTCCAGCACCTGCCTGGCAAGCCCAAGGTCCTGAGTTCAATCCCTAGTACCAAAAAAAAAAAGTACCATATATACCACTCAGGTCTTAAAAAAAAAAAAAAAGCCAGACACAGGGACTGGTAACTGCAGTCCCAGCTACTCTGGAGGCCAAGGCAGGAGGCCATAAATTCAAGCCCAACCGAAGTAATTTAGTGAGACTCTGTCTCTAAAAAACTTCAAAAGGGCCAGAGACGCAGCTCAGTGGTAGTGTGCTTGCCTAATACCTGTGAGGCTCTGGGTTCAATCCCTAGCACCTCAAGCTCTCAAAGAGACAGGAAAATAGAAAACTAGAAAAAAGAGTATGCCAGGAAAAGAAAAAGCTGCCAGCCACATGCCTGCTCAACCACAGGGAGGTTCCAACAGCCACCTCCGTGTCCTCACCACAAAGGAGATGTCCCTGCCCAGGAGACTGCACCAGGCCCAAGCGAACCCTGTGCACTCCGAGTCACAGAACAGCCGCGGGTCTGCGGCCAAGTGTTAGGCAGGCAGGTCCACAGAGGCTTTGCTCGGCTGCGCCTGTGACAGGGACGCTGAGCTCCGAAGCCGGACCAAAGCCGGCCTCAGTCTGCCTGTCGGGTCAGAGCAGGCTGGCCGCGGGCCCACACCATCCTCTAGCACCTCTCCTGGCACTCGGCACCCCTGCTCCCGCCCAGCTCGGGCCCCACGCTGCCCACTGCCCTCCTGTGCCCGAGCAGGACGCCCGCAGGCCACGGCGCACCTGGACACTTACTCGAGTTGAGCGTCTGCCTTGTCTTGGCGCTCGTGCAGTAGGCTTCGATGACCTTCAGGATCTGGGCGTCCTCCTCCAGAGCAGCCGTGCCTGTCGGGTGCACACACGTCCAGCTGAGGGCGCTCCCAGCGCCACGGAGAGCCACCCGGATGGTATCCAAGACCAACCCCTTCACTCTCTGGGGAGCTGCTTGCCACACAGTTCACATGGGTGTGGCCAAAAGGAGTTTTTGTTCTAAAGTATTTTTCCTCCACAGCCTATCTCGCAAAGGGCTCCTACCTCAGCTCTGTGAAGTAGGCTGTCTCGCTGATCTGTAAGGAAAACAGCATCCCCTACCACAGACTGAAAGGAGAGGCCCACGGCAGGAACAAGCAACTGCAGGAGGAACGCAGGCAGGAAGAACAGACAGCAGGCTCACCCCGTGGGACAGGCTGAGCACGGAGGCCCAGGCAGGCCGCAGTGACCCTCAGCGCTGCGGGGGCACAGCAAGCGCTCTAGAATCCTCCTTCCTGAGCTGCTATTTGCACTGCGCCGGCCGCAAGGTCCTGACTCCATTCAAAACAGTTCCCTTCCAAGGTTATTTCGACCTGAAGGGCGTACTTTGTGCTGAAGGTCACACGGCGCCAGACCAGTGGCTGAGGTGGACGAGGGCACAGCGCCATGTCTTCACGAGCTGCCTCTCTGTTGGGTGGCGCTCGGCATCCGCGGTCACGTCTCGTACAGACTCAGGAAAGAGGACCCAGAGCTGCTGCGGGACGCGGCCGGGGCCGTGGGGTGAGTGTGCTCGCAGCGACGGGAGGGTTTTGAGTGTGACTCATCACGGTATGTCTACTGATATGAAACGTTTTTTATTTATATGCACACTGTTTTTTGGTCAAGCCTTGTCTACTTTATTTTCTCGGTACCAAGGACTGAACTCAGGACCTCGGGCTCGTAGGGCACACGTGGTGCCACTGAGCCTCATCCGCAGGCCTAGACCTTGTCTATTCCAACCGGCTCACCCACTTCAGTAAACTGTGGCTGGGAAGCTCATCTGTCACACTGCGTAACAGCCTCACCGTTAGTTTGGAGGAATGCAGCACACAAGAGCAAACCCAGCATCGTGGCTACACAGCTGAGTGCTGTGCCGAGAGCCTGGGAGCAGCGGGCAGAGCCCGCCCTCGGCTCCTGGGAGGGACGCGCCCTCGCGCTTCCTAGGCGCTGCAGCTCCTGCAGAGGGCGGCAAAACTGGAGAAAGTGCGCTCCGGCCCAGCTCCGCCGCCACACAGGGCATCAGTCCCTCTGTCTGCGCCGGCATGGCCCCGGCTGGCTCCAGGGCACCCACCTAGCACAAGCCTGGGCCTCCCCTTCTGCGGCCCCACCCCCACCGCGTGGCAGGCTGCTGCTCTGGGGCTGCTCCAGCAGGGTGGTGCCGCGCTGTCGCCCCCACTGCAGCAGGCACACAGGCCTCCAAGGGCCTCTGCCGGAGATGCTGAACTCGCCTGCCCACCGAGCGCCAGCTTGCTCAGGCCTCGTCCACCTGTGTCCTTCCTGGGTTTCGCAGCAGCACAAAGTACGCGTGCCAGGGAAGGGGCTCATCTGTCTCTGCTGAAGGGGCCATGACAGTCCTGCCCGTTGGCAGGAAAGGCACTTCCAGGCCCAGGGTCTCTGCCAGCCAGCAGGGCACACTCCTCATGCTGCCCTGGAGCCTCCCCGTGGGGGCGGGTGTACTGACTTCCTCCACAACCCCTTCTGAAATGAGCCCGAAGGGTCCCACAGGGATGGAAGAAGGGGCGGAGCCTTTCGCTGAGCGGTGGCCGGGTCCTGGCCGTGTGTGCTGTGCCCTGCCCTGCTCGGCAGCTTCGGGGACAGGGCAACCCAGGGGCTCTTTCAACCCTTACCACGAGCAGCACCATCCCGGGCTGTTCTCTGGCACCTGGTCTTGAAACCATTTTAATGGGGACCCAGGGGTGCAAGGTCCACCTCCGGCTCTCTGGAGCTGCCTAAGCGCACTCAGCCTAGGGCGGGGCGGGACCTAGCCTGACTGCAGCCTGAGGCACGGAGATACAGCTCCTGCCGGGCGGGCAGGGAGGAGGCCCAGGGGAAGGTGCAGGCTGGCATGGTGAGGCGGAGAGAGGAGACCCAGTCTGCAGTGCGGCGGCCCTGCTCTCAGACGGATGCCCGCCCCGGGCTCCGAGCCCGCACTCACTTTTCCGCAAGGCAAACTCTTCGTCTGAAGGCTTCCGCTCAGGCTTGCGCTTCGGAAGCAGCTTCTTCATGGTCTTGGGGCTCTTACTGAGGTCCTGGGGCCGGGAGGGCGGAACATGCAAGTGGCATCAGCCCTCCAGCAGGGCCCCCAGTCCAGTGGTTCTGCTGGGGGGGCGGCTGAGGCCGGAGCTGCCCGGCTTCAGTGAAGGCGGCTGTGCGCCTGTTGGCAGGGGAGGCTTCCCAAGGCCAGGCGGCTGCGGGACACTGGTGACAGAGGGGCAGGGGCGGAGGACCACAAGGACGGCCCCGACTGCACGTCACCCTCTAACACCCGACAGGCACGGAGCAGTGCCACGGGAGACCACCGCACACGCCAGGCTCCGGGGCTCTCTGGGGCAAAGGTGACTCTCAGGAGGACCAAAGCCACGGGTACCGCCCACCTCACGCAGAGGGCACCGGTAGGCAGGGTGAGGGGTGCAGTCTCCCAGGGGACCCCGCCATTCCCACCGCCTCCCTGGCTGTTTCGCAAGCCGCTGTCCCTGTGCCTGCGGGACACCAACACTGAGCACTGAACGGGGGCCCTGGACAGACGCTCTGACCAGCCCGTGTAAAGCTCAGTCCGAGTCCTGGGCAAGCGCCCTCCGCAAGGACGGCCCTCAAGGACTGGCAGCGCGGGCTCCTCCTGGGCGGGCAGAAGGCCTGGGGCCTTCGGAGCACACACGCCACACACTCAGGGCCGCACCCTGCTGACAGCGTTCGCACTCGTGCCACTCTCCACCCTGCTCTCACACCCTCCAGTGCACACCGGCCCCTTGCACACGTTCCTCACACACACGGAAGGTGCACTGGTGCCCATGACTGTGCCCGTGCCCATCTCCAGGTGCTGGCACGGCTCCTGTGGCCCTCGGTCACACACAGACAGCCGGCTGCCGTTTCTGACCGCCTGGAGAGCCGCGCGGGGGGGCCGGGGCGCAGCCTCCCGGCAGCTCCAGGCGCTCAGGTCTCGCACCGGCCCGGGCCTCACCTCCTTGTAGCAGAGAGCAGCCGAGGGCCGCAGGGGGGGTGCAGGCCGCAGGCAGCTGAGGCTCCACGGCTTGGGGGTCTTCGGGGGCTCCAGGGGCCCCCAGCTAATGGTGGTGTGCGGGGTGCCATGGTGGGAGGGGTGGGGCAGCGTGTGGTAGGCGGGCATCAGCCCCGCGGGCTTGCTGTCCGCGTGCTTGCTGGACGGCGTGACGGGGTGCGAGGGGAGCTGCGGGCGACAGGAGGGCAGAGGCTGAGAGCGGGCAGCTGCGGCCCCAGCCCTGCGCCCCCGCCAGCCTGGGGGAGGCCCGGGCCCTGCAGGGTGCACCCGGGCAAGGCTCCCACGCTGTTGGCTTCGGCTCGATGGGCAGAGCGCCTGGGCACCCCAAGCTGGGCTCAGAGAGTAGGGAGGAAGGGGCTCGGCCAGGTGCCACCCACCTCTGCAGTCTCCCATGAAGGGTAGAGCATGGCTCCGGGAATGCCCAAAGCCCAGAAGGGGCCACACTGACCCTTCACAGAAAACCCCAGCCTTGGGCCACGCGCAGCGTTCTCTCACACCTCATCTTCATGAAAAGAGCTCCTCGAGACCTAACTTCTCACGGCCACGGAGGGATGAGAGTAAGTTCCCGGAAAACTCAAACTACCCCATGAGCCCGGCAGTGAACTAAGGAACTGTGGAACGAATCTGGCAGCCTCCGAGCGCACTGGCCCACAGGTGGGCGAGCAGCAGAGCGCGCTCTTGGCGCTGACTGTCCGGCTGCAGTTCCTCTGCAAAGGCAGAAGGAAGAGCCGCACGGGTGTCAAGAGAGGCTACAGCTCTCCGCACCGGCCGGGGCCGGCCCGAGCACAGCGGGGCTGCAGGCTCACGCACATGCCCCCCTCCGCCCCGCCTCTGAGGACGAGGTGGGAGCCCCTCCCAGCACAGAGCGCTTCACATCGCGACACGGACAGGGTGGTGTGGGCTGCACAGCCTGGGGTCCCAGGAGGCACAGCCCCTGCCGAAGGCGGCCAGCCTGCTGATGGCGGCATGATACGAAGCGGCTGCTGCTGGTGCTGTGGATAGGAAGACAGAGCCTCCAGGGCTGCACACACCTCCGCCCGGACACTCGCTCTGGAGAGCTCAGCACTCACTGGCAGGTGCACTGAGGAAGGGAGAGTTAGACCTGCAGGCTGCGGTACCTTCTGGGGCAGAGCGAACAGCCCCAGCCGCGAGCCGAGAAGGGCAGCAAGCGGGCGGGCAGGCGCTGCACAGGAGGCTGGCGCAGGGAGAGGCGCTGCGGGACGCTCTCCAGACTCTGCGCCCACCACCGCACTCCCTTTCCCAGGGACTCCAGGCACCCGCTGCTTCCGCACAGGATGCCAGCACAGAGAGCTCTGCCATTGCAACCTGGCACTGCGCAGCACTGAAGTGGCTTGTCTCTAAAATATCTAGGAGCTACTGCACGTTTTCTACAAAGAACAACTGTTTTCTTAAAACAACGACTGAAAAAATAATGCCTTCAAAATCAATCTACTCCTTCCCATTCTCATTATCTTTACCTTTCGTTTTCTTTTTACACAAGCCGTAACACACCGTTCAAACCACGCATGGACAGGCAGGAACCCCCGAGTTTGCTTCCTGGCCTTGCAGTGCCCTGTGCCCACAGAACCCAGCCAGCGGGCAGGCTGGGGGGACCCGCACGTCACACCGGCCAGCCCGAGCCCTTACGGTGTGAGACGGCACGGAGTGAGGCTTGACGGCGGGGTTGCTCAGGGACGTGACCTTCGTCTGCTTCTGCAGGTGGTCAACCCACTCGTGCAGGTCCTGCTGGCTGCTGCAAGACACGAGGATGCGCTCGATCATGCTCCCTGCAGGAGGGGGAGAAGGGGCTCAGGTGCGGGCACGGGCGCGAGGCCGAGCCTCCCTCCAGACACCCAAGGAGACTGCACCCCGGCAGGCGGCCTCCCGGGCACAGCCTGCACCCACACAGCTTGTGCCCGTCACCTGCTATCTCAAACGCATTTCTGTGGTTTTCACTGTCCTCGAGCTTTGTGATGGTCATTCCCGTTGTGGGCAGCTTCCCCTAAGAGAGACCCCCACGAAAACACAGTCAGTGCTCTTCCAGTGAAGGAGCCACCATTAAATAAGCATTCAGTGACCTTAGACACAGCAGGGGAACCGAGTGAGCCAGCGGCACGCTCCGTTCACGACGGTGTGTGCACCAGTCTGTCTCCGAGAACAGACGTGGCGTTGTGACGGAGAAGCTCAACCAGAGAAAGGCTGAGCCCACAACGGACAAGTCGCCGGAGGGCTCCGTGACACGCCGCCGTGGAAGCGTCAGGCACTGTGACCAGACCACAGTGTGTGGGGCGCTGCCTCGAAGGACACGCGCACAGTGAGCATGCGCCCGCAGAGCAGGAAACAGTGGAGACTGAGGCAGAACAGGACTGTGCACCCACGACCCTCTGTCGGCTGCCGAGGAAGCAGGTGGGCGGCCGTGTTCGATGTGTGTGCAGCAGGAAGGAACGCGCAGGCCAGCCGGAGGGCGGTGCACACACTGCGGAGGGTGTGCCAGTCGCGACCCGCAGCCCAGGGACAGACACGGCAGCAGCCCTGGATGGACACGGGCCTGCGGACAAAAGGTCGCGGGCACTCTGCGTAGCGCTGCCTCAGCAGAGCTCTCAGCCCGGGGCAGGGGTCTACTCGCCCGCGGCGGGGACCTGTGGCAAGGGGACGGCCCAGCGCCGCTGCTGACACCCAGCAGCCAGGGGCTGGAGACTCCCTGCGGCGCTCGCCACCGAAGCAGTCTCCGGCCGAGACCCGCAGCACGGAGCTGGGCAGCTGAGCCCCCAGCAGGGCAGGACCGCACTGCCTGACACCACAAGGCCCAGCAGAGCTACAAGTGCCAGGCTGCCCTCCTGCACTGGACTGTGGGCCCACGCGGCATCAAACAGCCCTGAGGAGTCACACGCAGTCAGGCTGAAACCACACCATCGGGTGCTGCCGGGCTGACTCCCCACAATCATCACCCAAGAGTAGCGATGAGCACCGGTGCCAGGCTCACTGCGCCAGGGTGGCGGGCCTCTGGAGCACCAACACAAGAAAGAGCAAGGGCTGCCAGAGAGTGCCAGCCTCACCAGGTACCAGGCCTCAGCAGCCAGCTCCCACCGATGCTGCAGCAGGGCCCACTGAGCTGGCACTGGCAAGGAGCCCTGGGGAGTGGGAGGGACAGACCCCGGCTCAGCTCACCAGGGCCCAAGAGGGACAGTGGTGAAGAGCCACGCCCAGCGGCACCCGCGCAGAGGAGCCCTGGCCCCGGCACGCCGCGCACTGCCTCAGCACCTCAGACAGCTGTGTGGCCACCGGGAGGGGAAGAGCCACATCTGCTCCAAATCAAAAGCCTCCAGTCCTCACGGGCTCAATATGGAACACGTGTGGCAGCTTCTGTCCCCCGAGTCCCAGGAGACCGGGACAGGCATGACTCCTACGGCGTCACACAGAAACCGTGGGCCTGCCGAGGCACCTCCCGGGTCCTGCAGGGAGTCAGAGCCAGCGGGGAAGAGGACACAGTCCTTGTACCCCCCGAGTCCAAAGAAGCAGAGCTCAAGTGTAGGCGAACTGATCGTGAGACCTGCGACACGTGCCTGGGGCGCCGCGTGGCTGACAGAGCTTGCCCTACCCACCCCTCTGACCCCCGGCCCCTGGGGCCTCAAGGAGCAAGGGGCTCTGCAGGACGGGACGCCATCATGGCCGGGAGGCTGATGCATCCTTGTGGCGCCACAGGGCTCCACCCGGCACTCCTTCCTCTCAGCCAAGACGGTCACCAAGAGGCGCGACCAGTCACTGTGCGACACAGCAAGCAGCCCACGGGACACAGGGGATCTAAGGCCAAAGTTCGAAGCCAGCCAGGAAGGGAGTCTCAGACCTACCAAGAGCAAGGAAACTGGAGTCTAAAGGCGTTTTACCTGGTAAATGAAGCCACTCATCCTGGGGCTGGCAGACAACATCAACAGGAGATGTGGGAAGAGGAGAAGGTATCTTTCATTCTTTTCCTAATGTAAGAAACAATTTTTAAAAACACATCTATTTACAAATGTGACATTATTTTGCGGTAGGCACCGTGAAACCTCTTCCTGCGTTTCCCTCTGTTTCTTCTCCAGGTGTTTCTACCGAACTACATGGAAACAAAACTGATGAGCAATTCTAAGTGAAGTCTGTACGTGTAAATGAAGAAACTTCAGCAAACAGGCGAAGGCCACAGACTCCTAAATTCTCCAAAATAAGGGTGCAACAGTACTCTGGGTCCCCAACTTGACCTTCCCGTGATTCTGGTGCAGTCCGAGTTGGAGGACAAAAGTCCTGGACTCAGCGGCTGGGCTCCTTGCTGACCCCACGGGGAAGTCTGGCTGTTCCCGTCCAGGGTCACGGAGCACCCGCTCACGAGTGCAGGCGCCACTGTGCACTAGATCGTGAAAGCTCCTGAGTGCGCACCTGTGTGACACCTTTGGAAGCCAACAGAGGAAGGGGTTTGCCTCCGCCTTTAAGTATTCAGTGCACCTAAGATCTGCCTGGTTAACAGTAGAAAAGGAACAAGAACTCGCCAGATCGTCCCGGGGTAGGTAACGCTCGCCAGAGGACAAACTGCTGGCATAAACTCTGATTTCTTCTTCATATTCATGTGCCCGCCCTTGCCCTCGCTACACCAATGAGATGCTCTCCTCATCCATCCTGTAAATTCCTGGTTTACATGAAAGACTCAAAAGCATTACTGTGTGCTAGAAATCACTCGCTTCAATCAAGTGACAGATACTGAAGAGGTCACACCTACAACCCCAACATTCCCAGGAACCTGGAGAGGGCAATGTCAGAAGCTCCTGTCCACGGCTGCCTCTGAGACCACAGCCCAGAGTGTCGGGTCACGCTCCACGAGAAAGAGGCTGCCGGCACCGTCCTCAGAGCTCCAGCCATACGGAGAAGAACCCATAGCACGGCTGGGGACTTGGAAAGGGCAGCAGGCAGGACCACCCCAGGGGCGCTGAGCCAGCCTGAGGACCCAGCAGTGCCATGGCGGCCCCACAAAACACACTCTGGGAGATGCTTTCGCACACTGGCTTGAGTGGAGTTTGCGGTCCTGTGACCAGGACACTGCTGCAGAGACATGGTGTTTGTACTGATGCGTCAGTAATCAAAGTCATGATTTCTTACAGTGTGTAAACTAACAGATACACACAAAGAGAGCGGTCCTCTGAAACCTCAGGGGTGGACACAAATACACACTGCGAGTGTAAGTTTAGTTTTTCTTTCACTCAATATTCTTTGCACAGGGAAAATAAATCTCAGGAAGATACCTGCTCAGAGATTCAGTGAACACAGGTTGTGTGCCGTGAACACCCAATTTTTGTCCAGTGGAAACAGTCCAAGATGGTTTCATCTCTTCCTTCCTCAGACCCCAAAGAAACCTGTGACTCCTCTCATTAGTATGCAGTCACAGGGCAGGGCAGGGTCCACGCTGGCCAGTGGCCGGCTGCCCCCCAGAGCCTCATGCAGCACAGGGCAATCTTTGGAGGTGGCTGAGTCCAGGGTCTGTGACACTGGGACTAAGGGTGTGATGCTGGGACTCACTCTTGGCGCGATGCTTGGCCAGGGGCCCCACCCTGGGTACGAGTGCTGCCTGCCCTAGGGGGGACGGCCTGGTAACACCTAAGAGATAGAAAGAGGGCTGCTTCTGCCGCCGCCGCTGCTGCTGCTGCTGCTGCTGCGTGCCTTCTACCTGCCTGAACTGCTTATCCTCTGTGACGGCCCTTGGCTGTGCCACCCTGCCTTGAAACTAGGCAGCTATGAAGTGAAACATCAAGAAACCATGAGCTACAATACACCTCTCCTTTCACTCTGGGCTCTGCTATTGTGTCTCAGCAAAGAGGCAAAAGTCAGTCAATATCTAACCCTGCAGGACGAGCAGATGCCTCGGTGTCTGTAACACCAGACTCCCGCGAGCCAGTCCCCACTCAGCTCTCGGCTCCTCTGCCGAACTGCAAGGCTCTCTGCCTCGTCAGGACGAGCAGCGGAGCACGCTGAGGACCGAAGCCAGGGCTCTCAAACTCTGCTGTCACTGGACGCCGAGGGAGAGTCCGTACCCCGAGACGCTAAGAGCAGCCCTGCGTACCTCGCTCCCTGCGCACTGAATCATGACCTGCGACATGTAAATGACACTGCCCAGCGTCTTGATGTCATCGCCCTCCCAGCTCCGGATGGATTCTGTCAGGATCTGCAGCTCCAGCTCTTTCCTTTTCCGGACATCCTGACACTGGACCTGTGAAACACAGAACTCTTCAAAGAGAATGAAGGTTCCAGAATCTCACCTTCTGATCACCCTGCTGCTTCTGAAGGTGGTGACTGTTTCGCAAACTGCTTCTTGAGACAGACAATCTACAGATGACAGACTTACCTGTACGGATTAAAGTTTGCTTAAATGTGCGGCTACAAGAGAAGCAAGATGTACAAAAACGATTTTAGAAAAATATCACGGAGTTTGCCACTTCCAAGAAGAAAAGTACTTTCGTTCTGGCTGTCGGCCACCGGAAAAGACCGAAAAGAGAGCAAAGGGTAAGCACAGCAGGGGCAGCAGGCAGACAACACGACCACAGGAGAGACAGAGGCAGCCCCGAGTTCCCAGGGTCACAAGGAGACCCCGACCAAGAAGCAAGGAGACCCTGGAAGTGATTTTACAGCAGGAGGCACAGGGTGCCTTTTCAGATCGAAATCATCATCTCAGGTTTCTGGTGTCACCAGTCCACTAAAATAAAAGAATCCACAGCCATGGTATCTTCTCCACATTTATGCTTATTTCATATGAATGAACATTAATTCAATTCACAAGTAATTATTTTATCATCTCACTTTTCCGGCTGACGAGTCTACTACATTCACATGCCACAGTAACGGCTAGGCGAAAACACACACACTAAGCCTCGTCACTTACTGAGAGGTTTTTGAAGGCAGTCATAGATTTCTGAATATCTTGTCTATCAGGATGATAGTCCTTTGGAGAAAGAAACACACAATCAGCTTTTGCAGTTGAAGTTTTTCTTTCAAAGGCACTCCCCTCCCTGGCCAGGAGCTTTTCCTGTGTCCCACACAGCCGGCCCTCGGTGTGCCCGGCCCTCGGTGTGCCCGGCCCTCGGTGTGCCCGGCCCCTTGGTGTGCCCAGCCCTTCGCAGCACTCAGCAGCTTCCTTCTTCTGACAGGGAACCAACACCTGCCCTGTGGTAAAACTGCAGGGTCACAGCCACCTCCTGGTCACAGGCCGCCCCGACCATCCCCAGGGCAGCAGGCGGAGCTGAGGGCAGCCACCCCAGACTGCTGCCAGGCCCGAAATCTGGTACTCAAAAAGACAGCAGACAGCTGGGCGTGGTGGCTCACGCCTGTCATCCCAGCACTCGGGAGGCAGAGACAGGAGGATTGCTGAGTTCGAGGCTTGCCTGGGCTACATAATGAATGAGCTCAGGGCCAGCCTGAACTACAAAACGAGAACCTTTCTCAAAAAAAAAAAAAAAAAAAGACAGCAGACATAACCTTCACCTTGTGACTCTTCTACTGTTCCTGCTCTGTAACGTCTGGCGCCTACTGTCTGCAGCTACACAGCCCTGACACCATCTGAAAGTCAATCTACATGTCCTAGCTTCTGAAAACCTGCCCTCACAGCAGTGGAAGACAGATGAGGAGGTAAGAAGACAAATGTCTTCTCACAGCAGGGGCAGGAGGGAAACTACTCTTCATGCAACGAACGCATTTTGAAAATCCAACCCTTCGAACTCTGGGCCCTTTCTCCAACCGCAGGGACACCAGCCCCTCCGAGGGACAGCACCTCCATGTGCCTCTCCAGCTCCTTGAGCAGCGTGGGGTACTTGTCCAGGCGCATGAACGGCTTGCTCAGGCCAGTGGTCAGCACGAGGATTCCAGGGCTGCTGGCGCCCTTCGTCTCCATGAACTCCCCGAGCTCCTCGCTGGGTCGGGTGGAGAGAGAAGACACTCGTGGTTAGGACAAGACGGAGGCGGCTGTCGGCCGGCAGCCCTGCAGCAGCCCAGGGAAGAACGAGAGGACTGCGCAGCGGCCCTGCAGGCAGCTTGGGCGCCGGAGCTGGCTGCTTCCTGCCACCACGTGTGCCACGCTCCAGGACAAGGGGCAACAGTCCCAGTGACTCCCGGCCGCCCCAGCAGCCTCCGCGACACTCGGCTAGCGTTTGTGTGGCGCGTGTCCTCCCCGGGGCTCCGAGGACATGCAGGTCGCCCACCCTCGGAGCCCCAGAGCACGACCACCAGCCAACTGCTTCCAGGAGCGTGTTCACAGTACGGCGACACACAGCTCCACGCCATGTGTCTAGGAGCCTGTGCTCTCCGGAGACTTTTCCTAAGAACATCTCAGTGAGGCTGGCCGGGCCCCGGGCCCCGGGCCCTGCCGCTGCACAGGCCAGACGGCCACATGCCTGTCTCCACAGGAGCCCTCTGCTACCTCCACACTGACCTCCGCACAGGAGGGGTGGCCGGCACTCCCTCCGCCCCTCTGCCACCTGGCAGGGCCGTCAGCTGGGGACCCTGTGTGCTGCGCCAGGAAGGACGCAGGCGAGGGCAGGGCCGGCAAGGGGAGCCCTGAGAGGGACCCCGTACCCCTGTGCTCCCGCCCACCTCAGGACACTGTCTCTGCAGCTGCTCCGCCCATCCCGGGAGCATGAATAACAACACTAATCTTCATCACAAGGACACTTCAAATGCTTTAAAGGCACCTAGGTGGGGCCTTTACCACCACAGCCAAAACCAAGGAAAAGTCACTACTGGTATCAGGGCTTAGTGCAATGGTCTAACATCACGGCAGGGAAAAGTTAACAGAACTGAATAAGCTTTGCTCATAATGCCCTCTGGAAACCTCTAGAGTGAAAACTGGAGTTCAAGTTTGGAAGCGAAAGTAACTTCTACTACACAAGTCTCCGGATGTGAGAAGCGAAGAGCTATGGTGTCTATCCACAAGTGTCCCAAAGCTTCACGCGTTCACCGTGGGGCTTTTGCAGGTGACTGACGAGGGTGACGCTCACCCCGGTATCACTGCACAGGAGTCTACGGCTAGACGTGCCACCAGCTCGGAGGCGGGGCCTGGTGCAGGAGGGTCACTGGGCGTGGCAGAAGCTCCGCCTCCTCCTCCTCCCTGGCCCGCTTCCTGTCACCATGCCATCAACTGTTTCTCTGACATGCCACCCTGCCTTACAGCCAACCAGGAACGAAACCTCTACAGATTGTGACCAAAATAAACCTCTCCCCTTTCAGCTGTGGGTATCAGCTAGTGTCTTGGCAGGAGGAGAAACACGGAGGCAGGAAATGCGACTGTGCACACCTTCACAGGGCACCATCCCCGGGCAGGTCTCCAGTACTGTAATGAGCTAAAAGAGCTACATGCAGCTGGTCTGGAAGCAGGACTAAAGAAAAACAAATCTTCCTCAGCCCCTGGCAGTCTCTCCCGCCCTCTTACCCCTCCTTTCTCCTGTAGATGAAACTGTTAGTTTTGGTAGATAAAATTCATAACTATATCTTATTAAACTGAGTTTATGTCATCTTGACCTCACAAGATCTCTAAGGCTACATTACAAACCTGTCCGCCCTTGTCCTGTACCAGGAAACACACTTGCTACGTCACTAAAACCAGTCCCACCCACACCAAATGTGTAAATTAGAACTTTTCTTTGTGTAACACTCGGCCCTTAGACGGAAGTCCGCTGAGCTGGTGTGCACCTAAAACCTGAAATAAATCCAGTGACTCCCACCGGTCGGCCCCATGTCTTAAATTTCTACAACAGTTCGACAAAGCCGAGCAGTGAACCGTGGCAGAATGAGGCTGACCCCTTTCAGCCCAGTGGCCTCAGGCGGGGATGCGAGTACTTCCTGCTGCCACTACCTGCCAGCTCTTGGGGCGGCTCCCCCGGCACCTCCCAAACTGCCCGGGGCCCCGGAGCGCAACCTCCATCACTGCTACACGCCTCGCACGCCACATGGCGCAGGCTGCAGGACGCTTCCCATCAAACCCTGCTCGCTACTCCTGTGGCTAGGTACTCGAGAAAATGCCAAGTTGGCCTTTCAGACAGAACACAGACAGCCCAGAGGGGGCAGCACGGGGGAGACACAGGCGCTGCCCACTGCTGCCACATTAGCACCCTCTGACAGCCTCAGCTGCCGCATCTCAGGGACACAGACGGGACCCACCGGTCTGCCCGCCCCGCACCCCGTCTACACTTCCACCTCCACCCTGGAGGACCAGCCCCTCCTCACGCACGGGGAGAAAACCATGGACCAGCTTTGTAACTGTCTGCAATTTCCACACGCTTGTTGTGTACTGGCCTCGGGGCTGCGTCAATGATTCGGGAAGGACTTTCAGAGACCCAGACCTCTTGCTTTTAAGTCCTTCGGTCGAAATTTCACTTCCCTTCTGAGTCCCTGAAGTGACTGCCACGGCTTTGTCACCAGCATGCCTGTGGCCAGCAGGCCTGGCACAGGGTGCGGCAGGGTCCTCCTCCGGCGTTCTCTGCACCCACGTCCCTCCCCACCACTCAGGGCTTGAAAGCCACAGTCCTCTCGTATCCGGGCACACCGAGGCAGTGGCCAACGCGCACAGTTCTCCTTCCTGATAAGACACAACGAAACGCGACGAGCCTTGCTAGCTACGCTCCAGCCTGACCAGTTCCTCAAGTCCAGCCTCAGTCTTCCCAGGAGTCCACGGGCAGGGCCTTCAGTGCCGGGAGCTGCACCCACGGGGGACGGTCCGCAGACAGAGCCCAGCGACACCCAGGCCACGCCAGCCTCTGGCATATTTCTTTCCACAGGGCAGGCGAGCAGCGCAACTGAGGGTAAGCTGACATGGGAGGTCAAATGAGCGTGACGGCTTCTATCTTGACGCTACTGAACCCTTTTTCTGCTCACAGTTTTGATAAACTCTAAACCACTGTTTTTGAAAGGAGCCATGCAACGTCTTCTGAAATACTGGTTAGAACTGAGCCTCGGGGCTCTCCTGCCGCCTGGGAGGTCACGGGACATAGGCTGGTGCTCAGTCCTCAGCGTGCACCGGGGCCTCGACTCCTCCGTGCCTCGGACACCAAGAGATGCCTTCCGGCTCGCACAGGCAGACCCCACGTTGGACTGCACAGCGAGCAGAAGCAGCAGTTCTGTTTTGGAGCGAAAGGCTCCAGGCAATGGGCTTCAACTCAAGGACCCCTCAGAAAGGACCCTTCTCCTGCAGCCCCCGCCCTGGGCTCCGACACCTGGCGCCCTGGCCTGGGACGAGGTAGCCTCTGCAGCCCACCCCTATCAGCCCCCAACCCACTGAACAGCAGCCCCGCTACAAGGTTCAGAGGTGCCTGTTCTGCCACAGCCCACTGACAGCAAGTCAGGAGTTCCGGCCAGACCTTCTCACGCACTCACTCTGAGGGCAACTCACAGTACGGCTATCCCCTTCCCTTGTGCTCAGACATGCCAGCAAACAGACCTGTGCTCGGTGAGGACGCTCACAGCAGACGGGTGGTTGGCACAATATGTGAGGTACAGGGTCCTCATCTGCGGCATCTGGTTCAGAAAGCAGCCTCCTACTCGCTGCTGGGCCTCGGGCGACCTGGAAACATGGGCACAGAGGGAACAGCCACCAGTCACACACAGAGATGCCACTGAATGACAAACACTACACCCGAGAGAGAGCCGGGTCCTGACCCACCACCAAGTGAGCACCAGGAGGTACTGCGGAGTCCAGAGGTCAGGGTGGTGCGCAGCAGGAACAGCCACGTCTACACACTCTGGCCAGTGAGGAACTGACGTCTCACAGCCTTACACCCCAAGGAGCATCGTTGCTCCCTAACCAAGGAGCACTATCAAACACGGTTATTCAGTGCTAAGTTCTCCACCAAAGCAGCATCGAACGCAGCACAAGAGTCCCCTTCACTGGAGATAACGACACTGCAGGTGACAGCCCCTGCGGGACGCCGCTCGCCCACTCCCAGGTCAGGCGAGGTGACTGCTGGCTGCGCACGAGAGACGGCAGCACGCAGGCGAGACAAGCGCCTCACTCAGGGGCAGGAGCTCAGGGCCTGGCAAAAGTCCTCCCTTCTTTCCCCACTTCCCTCTGCCTTGCCATGAGCACTGCCCCCCTCTGCCACCCCCCTCTGCCACACTGTGCCCTGTGCTACGCTGTTTCCAAAGACTGGAACACGAGCCCAAACGAACTTCTCCTTTAAGTTGTGGGTGCCAGTTTTCCTGGCCCAGCGATGAGTGAAGAACTTCGCAACGTCTCAAGGATCACAAGGGTGTGGGGTCCGACCTCAGCACCCCACCGCCACACGAGAAACCACCATTCAGAGCTGAGGCAGAAACACAAGTTCCGTATGAAGACCAGGGCCGGAGCTCAGCACCCGCACCGGACACCATCCCAGGCCGAGACAGCCAGCCGAGGCGTGGGGAGGGACTTCCTGCTCCGCCTCATTTCTGACTGCTGCTGTGGTGACCTCTGGGAGAGGCTCAGAGGCGGTCACCGCAGCCCTAGGCCTCTGTGGCTGGCCAGCTCCAATCAGTGTAGGCGCAAGGTCTGTGCTGCGACCCTAACCCTGGCTGGCCCTGGCCTAGGCTGAGGATGGCTGGGCCCACACCTGGCCGGCTCCACTTCGCCTGACACAGGCTGACCGCTGACCGCCGACCACCCGCCCACCTGACGCTGCCACTGACACGACTCAGACCACGTCCCAAGGCCTCTTCTGCATCTTACTAGCAGTGGCACCCACAACTGTCCATCAGCTTGACTCAAACTGAGGGCAATTTTCAAATGTCACCAAAACACAAGCTAGAAATCCTTCATATAGTGCTTTCAACTGGTTTACAAGAAACGTTCAAACATCCTAAGAAATTCAGAGGGAAGTACATGCCACAGGCTGTTTTCACCATTAGTCAATAAAATAACTCAAGACCCACACCAACCAATGGCTGGGGACCTGGGAGGCCAGACACCAACTCACCCGCCCTCTGCCCCGGGCCAGCCACGGGGCCAGTGAGGCAGCAGCTCTCGAGCTCGCCCACAGAGCAGGGTGCCCGGAGACCGCTTCCGGGCAGCAGAGAACGGCCCTGTGCCCTGCTGGAGCCAGGCGCAGTGCTCAGAGCTTCCCGAGAAGGCAGCAGTTCTGCAAGGAGTTGCAACCACTGGGCCTGAAGCGAGGCGAGGCAGGGAGACCGAGAGGCAGAGAAGGAGGATGCACACGCAGGTACGCCAGCCTGCCAGGAACACCGACACACACAAGCGCGCCACGCACTGAGCAGGCACAGCGCTGGCCCTGGGTGCATCGGTTCCAGGGCCCAGGAATTTCACGGGTGTCCATCAGAAACCCAGAAAGCCCTGGGGTCCCCACCAGGGCCAGGCTGCACCTCAGCTCTGCACCACTCCAAGAGCTCCAGCTGGTGCTTTCTCTCAAGTATCAGAAGAACGCGAGCTGTTACCACAATGCATCTTAAAGAACGAAACTTGGTATGATCGTAAGAACATTCCAAAGAGTAACAACTTTTGAGACTCTATTTTCAACAGGATTTAACCTGCTGTTCACAATAAAATACATGAAAATCACCAATTTAGAAATGGGCTTTATTTGAAAGATTTGTTTTGAAGAAACTTACATTCCCAGAACTCACTTTCCTACAGAGGCAATTTCATAAGCCACAGTTCAATGTTTTCTGATCAGCATGGTATGGAAATGATCAAGTTCCTTAAAGAAGAAAAGCTTTTCAAACAGTCTGACAGCGTTCCCAGTAACCTGTGCATAACGAATTCTCCAGCAAGGGAAGCTGCTTCCAGAGAGCCCGGGGCCCACGCCCTGCCCTGCGCTCTGTCAGCAAGGCCCCGGCCCCGGCACCGGCCCCACCTGAGTGCATGGCCGGCCTGGCGCAGACCCTCATTGGCCAAGTGACTTTCCCTAGTAAAAATGACCATGACACCAGCAGGCAGGGTTTTCTGAATCGATCAGCCCTGTCCCTATGCCACCAAGCACACTGCTCACCTCCGCGTGGGAGCACTAAAGATCGTGCACTAACACGGGGGGAGAGCCTGGCTTGTGTGTGCCAGGGCCAGGGTTTGAAAAAACAAGAACAAAAAATGTTTAGGACAGCCGGGCATGGTGGCTCACACCTGTCAGCCCAGCACTCGGGAGGCAGAGGCAGGAGGATTGCTGAGTTCGAAGCTTGCCTGGGCTACATAGTGAGCTCAGAGCCAGCCGGAACTACAAAGCGAGACCCTGTCTCAAAAAAACAATGTTTAGGCCAGACTGGGGACACATGCCTGCCCCCCAGCACTCTGGAGGGTTGAGGCAGGAGAATCACGAGTCTAAGCCCAGTCTGGCAACTTAGTGGGCTCCAGTCTCAACATAAAAATAGTAAAAAGGCCCCAGATTCTATTCACAGTATCAAAAGTTAGTGAATAAATGAAACAAAATATTCAACAAATGGTGGGTCTTCACACAAAGCTTATTTTACGTAGTTATGTATAAGCTCTATAGCTGTGAAATAAAATTCTACAGCCCAGCATGCATCGGTGTCTGCAGCACGCTCCACCCCACCAGTTCCCACAGGCCAAGGAGCTCACGCAGAGGCCACGTGGAGACAGCTGCCCTTCCAGCTCCCCCTGCAGCTCGTGCGGCACAGGGTGGGGACACCTGTCACCTCACGGTCCGGCCGCCAGACACCTCCTTCCTCCCTCCTCCAAAACCTTAACAATCCACGCCCCAGGAAGTCTCCCATGTCTCCGAAGATTTATGGTACAGAAAATCGGCCTAAAACACTAGCCCTTACTCTAAAAGTTGATGCATGCAAACAATGTAAAATAACCTAATATACATCCTTAAAAAACACCAATTCCAGAACCATGTTAAACTTGACCCTTTCCACACTAGTGATACCAACCCGTACCTTGCCAATATTTAGCATCTGACTTACTTGGCACATTCTTCTAAAGACTGCACGAGCATTTGCTGGAAGGAACATATCTCCTCCAGGTTTCCCATTAGATACGAGGTGTTCGCTGAACTTAACCTGGAGCCAAGAGAAGTGACAGTGAAAACGAGGTTTCACTTTTACTCTCCGTCCGTGCCCAGCCCTGCCACCACCCTAACCCAGTCAACACCGCCACGTCTGGGGCCAACAGCAGAGCCAGGCTCCACGCCACTACTTCAGCCTTCACTTGCTAAAAGCACAAGGGGACAGTCCAAGCGAGGGCGCTCCACATTCCTCGTCTAACTTACTTCTCACTTGTCTGCAACGGCCGTAGGTAGGTTGACAGCACAGTCTGCAGCTCTTTAAAATATTCATTTTCTGTTTCTAAAATATTCTGTAGCACCTGCAACACAAGATGGATCAGCATCACTTCACAGTGCAGGCGGCCGTGGACACGAGCTCCAGCGCCTCCGCAGGGAAAGCGCATCAGCACTGCTGCAGTGTCGCGGCGTGCGCTGCAATGGCGCGTGCTTCCCGCCGGCGCCACGAGGGACCCCGAGCCACACCGGCCCTGCCTACCGCACGCGCACTGGGCACCGGTGTGCCAGCACTGAACACGCAAACACCCGTGGGCCGGAGGAACCGGGCAGTGCCAACAGTGCAAGAGGACTGAGTCTCTACCACGCTGGGCTGTCACTCTGCGTGACGCCGGCTGTGTGACACCCAGAGCAGGCCAGGCCCCGCGTCACCGGCGAAAGCAGGAAGAGGCAGCGAGCAGGCAGGAAACCGGGCAGAGGGGGGCCCGAGACACTCGCAAGCAACAGGCAGCAATTTCGGCTGGGTGAGGGTTGCACAGAGGGGCGGCGGCCAGGGCACAGCGACCGGCCCTCAGAACCCACCCACACTCACACCCAACTGAGTACCCCTGACCTGCGAGTTCAAAGTGCCCCAAACCCAGAGTTTTTGAGCACTGGCTCGACGGCCAAAGTTGGAAAAGTCTCAGGTTTTAAGTCATTTCAGATTAGTAGCATTCAACTGGTAAAGTCTCTGCGAATATTCCAAAATCCAAAATCTGAAACACTTCTGTTCCAAGTATTTTGGAAGTGGACTTTTAGCCTGTACGTAAAATACATCTCAACTGAAAAATCTGAAGTTTATCCTCCAGACTGCATCTGAAACACTGAAATCAACCCCTGGAACTTTCATTAGAGAACGTGGTAGTCTCAGGTCATCCTACCCACACATTTATTGAACTTAGAGGTCTATCAAACTAAATTGTCTTCAGTCTCACTGTTTTGTTTTTTCAGATATTTACTGGTACAATTTATATACAGCTCACAATCACACACAACATTGGGGAATTCGTACCAGTATATGACACAAGTTAATTCTCATTTTTACCCACAGCCCTACCCACCCACACCTCTCCAACCCTTATATACGTGCTCTTTCATTTTCTTTCCGAATCATATTTATTCTTTCCCCTCATTACATTCCTACACAAAATTCCCTTTGGAAATTTCCTTACAGAAACTATCACACATTCTAGAACTCATGTACATCTACATGTTTTCATAGCAGAGAAAAGATACAGTATTTGCATATCTGTGATCTATTTATTTCACTTATTAATTTGTCCTCCAGGTGTAACCATTTGCACATAAATGAATGAAACCTGTCATCCTTTATGGCAGAGTAATACTCCATTTTATTAAAAAAACCACATCTTCTTTATCCAGTCTCCAGCTGATGGGCATTTGGGTTGTTTCCAAGATTGGGCTATCATGAACTGAGCTGCTATGAACAAGGGTGTACATCTGTCTTTCCAATGTGATTTTTAAAAATTCCTTTGGGTATATTCCTAGCAGGGGAATAGCAAGGTCAAATGGGACCCCCTAGTCCTAGTTTTCTGAGAAATCTCCACACGGATCTCCACAATGGTTGCACAAGTCTGCAATCCCACCAACCGTGGAGAAGGGTTGCTTTCTCCCCACAGCCTAAACCAGATTTATTGCTGGTTGATTTTGCAATAGCAGCCATTCTTTGTGGAGTGAGATGAAATCTCAGTGTTGTTTTCATCTGCATCTCTCAAATGACCAGTGATGTTGAACATTTCTTCAAATGCTTCTTAGCTGCTTTGACATCTGCCTCTGAGAAGTGTCTGTTCATTTCAGATGCCCATTTTTGAACTGGGTCTTTAAACTTGGGGGAACTGATTTAAGTTCTTTATATATTGTAGATAGTAGCCCTTTGTCTGACAAACAGCTAGTAAAGTATTTTTCCCATGTTGTTGGCTGTCTTTTAGCAGTGCCAGTAGTGTCTTTTGCTGTGCAGAAGCTTTTTAGTAGGATGAAATCCTATTTATTGATTCTTTCTGCTAGTTCTCGTACTATAGAGTTTTTATGCATAAAAGTCTCTGCCTAAACCAATGTCTCCAAGAGTTTTACCTCACCTGTTTTGCAGCAGGTTTATTGTTTCTGTTTTAATGTTTAAGTCTCGAATCCACTGTGATTTTAGTTTTGTAGATGGTGAAAGAGTTAGGTCTAGCTTCAGTTTTTGGCAGGTTAAAGCCCAATTTTTCCAGCACCATTTGTTAAAAAGGCTGTCTTTCCTCCATTGAGGATATCTGGCTCCTTTGTCAAAGATAGGTGGCTTAGTGTATCTGGAGTTGTTTCTGGATCTTTAATCTAATCCACTGGTCCTCAGATCCAAACGGTCTCACTGTTTAAGGAAAGCAGATTATGCCGGGCATGGTGGCTCATGCCTGTAATCCCAGCATTCAGGAGGCAGAGACAGAAGGATTGCTGAGTTCAAGGCTTGCCTGGGCTACATAGTGAGCTCAGAGCCAGCCTGAACTACAAAGTGAGACCCTGTCTCAAAAAACAAAAAAAAAAGGAAAGCAGACTGTGAATACCAACCTTAAAACTAGAATGTTTCCCGATGTCCTGTGATAGTGTACAAATTCAGCTAAATTAGCTAACATCCCAAAGCTGGCACCTAGCAGGTGGAAACCGCTGAACTAAAGCAATGCTTCCCATCAGCAATGGCCAACAACAAAGGCCAGGCGGCCCCTGTGATGTGGGCAGGCCAGGCTTGGCAGTGGCCACCCTGACTCTGGTGGATGCTTATCGCACCCCTGGCCTCAAGCACGCGTCATGGAAACCAGCTCGATCCCCACAGGACACTTCCTTCAGAGGTGCACCTGTCCCCAGCCAGACAGCCGTAAGCAGCCAGGCTGGAGAGAGGCCCAGGACCCTCCTCCAGCCCGCACCAGGGCTCCACCCAGGGCACGCAGGAGGGGAAGGGACATCCCCGCCTTAGGCCCCCACCCCCCAGGAGCCACAGCAATGCGCCTTTCCGGAGCACCTCCTGCGTGCACGGAGGCGCACCACTTCACACTCATCGCATGAGAAGCCGCGCAGAAGGGTCCGGGGTCAGAAGCGCTCAGCTTCCTTCCCGTGGTCCCGGGAGCCTAAATCTGGGATGAACGTCTACGGACAAGTCCCCGTGCGGCCGGATGTGAACCCGGCCTGCGCGTGTGCAGCCTGCTCACTGTGTGGGCCACGGCTGGCCAGGGGCCATAAGAAGAGCGCTGTCACTCAAGGCAATGCATGCGGACAGCAGCGCCACAGCACGCTTCCTGGCTGGAGACCAGAACCCTCCCGAGAGGCAGTGCCGCAGCCCCTCCCGGGCCCCAACCCACACACGGCCCTCGTCCCGCTCTCTGAGCTGATTGGCTTCAGCTGCTGGCCTCACGCTCTTCTAACCGGCTTGAGGATCACTGTAGGCCACGCACCCCGAGGTAGGTACGCACAGTCTTATGCCCATGCATGCCCGCCCGGACTGCCAGTGACCCATGCATGGCACCGTCACCTCCCTCCCTTCCCAGCACCTGTGCAGCCTCGGCCTGGCACCTCAGCCCTCACACCCCAGGGCCAGGAGCAGGAAGATGGTGCCACTCTCAGGGAGAGGGCACCCTCTGCTCACAGAGTCAAGAAGGCTCAGCCACGGCTGCGTGGTCCCAGGCACAGAGATCTGTTCTGCCTAGAAAAGCACCATCTTGGCGCGCCACAGAGGAGCATGGGGACTTAGAGCCACAAACAGCGGTGACATCCCCAAGCTTAGCAAGTGTTGCTGAGACAAAAATGACCCCCATCCTGGTCGGCTTGCCCTGGCACTGACAGAACAGCTTGGCCACATTCTGACACACTAGCCCACAACCCTCCCAGACACTCAGGGCCCCGGATGGCACCCTGCTCAGGAGACACTGACGCTCTCTCTGCTTCTGTAGACAAGTGCATGCCGCCCCTGCCAGGACGCCTGGCCCCCACAGACTGCCCTGCAGCGATGCCTGTGCATGCTCAGCCCTCCCCACCCTGAGAGGGCGTATGAAACCGCACTCCTGAGACGGCGGAGCGGCAGACTCCCCTGAGCCCGCTGGTAGAGGCGCCCTCGCTTGCTGTCCGTCCGCCTTCCTGGTGCCACTCAGTCCCTCCACCTCCCGTACACCTGCAGCTGCTCAGACATCACTGCCCTGTGTCGCCAGCCGTGCTCCACAAATACACACGGGACCCACGTGCGAGGGCTCCATCTTTAAAGGCCGGCACCGTCACAGTGCAAAAAGTCACAAGAGCACCGGAGGAGCACAGCACTCCGGGCCCTGTCACACCTGCCAGCCCGGCTGCCACCACCGCCACAGCCACGTGAACGCCCTCCCCAAGCCCTCCACCACTTCCGCTCTGAAGAGATGAACGGCAAGGGGGCGCCAGCCTGCGGCCACAGGGCTCTGAGCCGAGAGCAGGGTTGGAGGAAGCGCCCCAGCCCCCGCTGCTCACACCTGCAGGCCTTGGAGCAGCCCCAGGATGGCCCCGGACACTGCCTGTCGCCGCGCTTGTCCTGACTGCGGCTGCCACCAACTCTCACGCGCTCCCAGAGAGCCAGAAACGGGCCACGTGAATTCTCCACTTCGTCTGTGCACCTTGAAGAAGAAACTGCTACGTGGAATTTCTGAACTAGGGAATTCACAGCATCTGGGGCTCTGCTCCGCTCAAGGGTGGAAGGCTCCCCAGAGACACGCACGGGGGCTACGCACCACGGCCACGCTCGTGCTGGGCACAGGGCCAGGTGGATCTGCGCTCAGTGCCTGCTGCAGACTGCTCACCGTGCAGAGCCCACCTGGCTGTCTCTTCTGTTTGCAAAGGGCGTCTGCCCTGACTCTAGGGTGGCAAGCGCCCGCCCCACCTCCCCTTCCCCACCCCAGGGGCCACTCGGCGTCCCCTCCCCAGCAGAGCTAGGACCACGAGAGCCTGCGGCCCAGGCCTTTCTCAGACAGGCCTCTCCTGCACAGGAGGCTGCCACGGGGGCCACACAGCCTTCCTGCTACCCCGACACCCCAGCTCCTGCCACACACACAGCTTCCGCCTGTGCTCTGTCGTCTCAGGTACAAAGCCAGCGAGTGGCCGGAGGAGGAGCTGGCAGCACCCAGGCCGCAGCAAACACAGTGAAACCACTCTCGTAGGCCGCAGAGCCTCGCACTGCAGGACTCAGGAACGTGAAGTCAAGTCACCTGTGGGAGCCCCGAGGCCGCAAGTCATGGGGCGTAAGGAAGTTCAGCAAAGTGGAGAAGATCAGAGCGAAAGCTCAAAGCCAGAGGCAGGACTGGCAATGGTGGGCAAAGAGCAAAGATGTCCCCTCAGCTTCCTGCCTCAGCCGGACACCCAGGGCCGCAGGCCACCAGAGGAGCCAGCAAGGAAGCTGGGGCAACATGTGCTGTGTCCGTTTCTAGCCTGACAGAGGCCACCCCAGAGCACCCACAGGACGTCCAAGGTGGGGCAGGCACAAGTGGGCAACGCTGGCTCCTGCCCAGGTACCACCAGTACACTCATGTACACCATGGGGTGGGACCTCAGATCAGCCAGGCCCAGGCGCAGCCTGTGAGTCCAGTGTCTAGGAGGCTGAGGCAGGAAGACTGCTTTAAGTTTGAGGCCAGCCTGAGCTGCACAGTAAGTTCAAGGCCAGCCTGAACTGCATAAGGAATCTTTGCCCCACAAAAGTAAGAAAAAAAAAATATCCCAGCATCTTCTGTGTGACCAGAGGAGCCGCAAGTCCATGCACGTGACCCTGAACTAAACCACAGCACGACAGCCTGGAGGGTTGGGTCGCTCTGCGGCACGCTGGGTGACTCTCGCCTTCCCCACCCCAGGGGCCACTCGGCGTCCCCTCCCCAGCCTGGCCTCAGAGCGCCGTGCGCCGTCACAGTACTCACCACGTTGTAATAGCTCTTGTTGATGGCGGTCGTGTCGAACCCTTTGGGGGGGCTCTTCAGCGCCCCTGATTTGGGGGACACCGGCTTCTCTGGAACAGAAACAAAGCAGTTTACCGACCACATCACTGGTCCTCCCACACCCAGCAGCCCAAGCGGGACACCGGGCCTCAGACCCAGTGTCACACGGCCCCCGGTGCCTCCCTGGCTGGCGATGTCGGGGAGCGAACACTCCCGAGCCGCAGCAGCTCAGCCGCACACGGGCTTCGCCCACCGATAGGCCACGAATCCATCTGATCTGCTGACGCAGCCCGCCCACGTGCAGGACATGGCACACACAGAAGGTAAGCGGGGAAGAGCAGGCCAGGTGGCGGGAGGGAGCACGGCCACTCACGGCTCAGAAAAAGCAGGAGCTGCGCGAGGCCGAAAGCCGTCCCTCCACCAGACAAGCTGAGGGAGTTGCCTCCTTGCCCCAAAACCAGGGAAGCCACACCCCCACTTGGCCGCCAGCCCCGCGCGCCCTCACGCACCAGCCAGCTCATCAGTGCCCATCTGATGGCGCAGAGGAGGGCACACGGTGCCGGGCTGCCCCTCTGTGGCTGGCAGGGCAGAGCTGCGAGGAGGGGAAGGGCACGTGTCTGCCACTGGCCCTGGATGGCGGTACATGGCGTCGACCCCTGCAGGAGGCTCTCAGAGCATCTGTCTACACTGGCTCCGTCTGCTGGCCTCATCTGGAGAGACGGGCACCGAGTTGCCGCGGGGTGGAGGAAACAAGCTTCTCCCACACGCTCCACTCAGAACTAGGCAGCGCCTCCCAGGCATTCTCCCACATGCCCTCATCCCTGGACCAGCCCACAGCCACCACGCGGGATCATGGTGTGTGGGACAGCACTGCCCACAGCTGTCCACACCCCCATGCCACGCTTGCGGGCTAGGGCCACTCCACGTCTCAGTGTCTGCTCGGCACGGTGGCAGAGCCTGGGAGCCTCCCTTCCCCAAGGCCTCACTGCCAGGCCTTCCAGGGTGGAGACAAGAACCCCGATACTGAGCTGGAACAGCACTGCCCACAGGACAGGCAGCAGCTCCATAACACAAGGGGGAAAAGCATTTCCCTCAGTGCAGACTCGCTAGGCACAAAGAAGAAAACTACATCAGAAGAAAAACATGAAATCTGAAACTTGGGGCAAGGCACGAGCTGGCCACGAAGGTGTCGCCCCTGAGGTCTGGTCCACAGCACCTAGAACACACGTGTGGACGTGGCAGTGTCAGCTCAAGCACCTCCAGAGATGGGATCGCTGAGTAACGAAGATGACCTCAACTGAACCCTCAGGTAATCGACTCAACCGCCTGCCGGCAGCACCGGTAAAAAAGAAAAGCAGACACCCACAGAGGCCCACGAGCTGTCGCCTGTTCCTGTGGCCATGCTGTGTGGAGCACCGACACCCCCAGCGCACCCAGGCCCTGTCCGAGCGCCACCCAGGGGGTCGTGCCCACACAGACAGCACCACCTGCAGTCTGCTGCACGGGCCGAGTGGGTGTCCCCGCGCCTCCGGCCATCAGGCCTCAGCTGCTCCCCACTCATCCCCACCACCAGCGTGGGGCTGTAGGGACGCCAGCCAGGAAGACTGCACAGGAAGCTGAGGGGCAGCAGGGCACAGAGGCCCCCGGCAGCGGAGGGACTCAGAAACTC